>VOMN01090286.1:0-16254 GCA_014899125.1 Orchestia grillus | reverse complement strand
TTCGTTTCCCGTTTAAATGTGGTCTTGTTTACTTTTCATTTTATTTCGCTTTCATGTAATTAAAAAATGTGTTTTTCCTTTGGCGCTCCCTGCATTTACGCAACAGGTGTAACGGCGCCTTAACTGCTCTTTGTGCATGAAGCTTTGTGGCGCGAGGGTTAGCGTGCTTGCCTTACTGTACAGAAGATTCAGGGTTCGAAGCCGGGCGGAGTGCCTCGCTTATCAAAGGACAGTCGAACCTCGCATTCTTGAAAAAACGACACACCAGTGTGACCCTGGCTGGGGTGCGCATACTCCGTACAAAGATTCCAAGGACAATCAACCGTGCGCCCTCATATGGATACACTGAAGGAGTCTATCCTTCATCGTGTGAACTGTAGATGAGCTTGACGCTGAAGAAGAACTTTACGTTGAAGCTGAAAATGAGCCTAAGCCTGAAGCTGAAATTTGTGTTATACCTGCACAGTAAAGGCAAGTGCACTAATTATAACAACCCTAGAGGATCACTTAGTGGAATTGAAGCTTCTCAAAGCTAATATTTACTGGGCTTCAGAGATCGCTTGAGGTAGCTGCGGTTTGAAATTGACGGAGTGATCGCAGTTCACTCCTCCCTCTGACGGAGGCCATATCGACGAGCGATGTTTGCGTTATAATCTTGAGCACGGTAGAGCTGGTACTTCTGCTTCGCCTCAACAGGGAAGGCTGCTTGATTGCCTGCCGCGTGGGTACGAGGCGGAGCTTGAAGCGAGTGTGCGATAGAATGAGGCGAGTGTCCGATAGAATGAGGCGAGTGTACGATAGAATGAGGTGAGTGTACGATAGAATGAGGTGAGTGTACGATGGAATGAGATGAGTGTCGGATGAACTGAGACGAGTGTGGAATGATGTAGCGAGACCGAGCACTGAGAGCAGTGCTGGAACTCACTGTGCCAGTAGAGCGTATCGCACCTGATCATGAACGAGCATCTGTATCAAAATCCATTAATTTTGAGGTAATCATTGATATGTCTTATTTGAATTATGCGCGATTTAATTTCTAGTTCCTGGGATTCAAAATACATTCTCTAGATTCAGAAGTGCAAATTTCAAATAACTTGGACTAACGCAACTATTGGACGGAAATTTTGAATTCAAATCACATCGTTAACGCATCGAGCCTGCCACGCGTCCTGCGCTACTTCAATGTCATCCGGCCGCCCCAGGGAGGCCGGCGGCAGCGAGGCAGCGTGTGGTTAGAGTTGGTTCGCGCTGGTTAGAGTTGGTTAGAGTTGGTTAGAGGTTAGCGTTGGTTAGAGTTTCAACTTCAGTTGGTTAGCATCATGTCGGTGAAATACTTTAATTTCTAGTACACTTAGATAATGCGACATCCCCCGTGAAATGAAGGAATTGTATAGGGCTCTTCAGAACTTGGAAGCTGCACTATCGACACAGTTAAATGTTAGTTTTCATTTCCGTAGATTAGAACGGGTACGAATATTGTGTTTATTACGACTTTAATGTGTAATTATAATGTGAAAAATTGTCTGAACACTTAACTTGACACAGTACGGTATCTTGAGGGCTTTTCCGCATCAGATCATTAAATACTTTCCAATAATTTGTTGAGTTTTGACGGCTACTTCACTAGTTTAATCCAAAGCGCTGAGTTTTTATTTCATATCTCATTCGGTGGTCGTTCAAAGTCTGTGATCTAGACAAAATATTACCGCTTATTTTTCTTTAAAATGAAGTACAGAGAGCCAAGTCTTAGAAACAAGTCTGCGCTAAGAAGCCTTTGAAGCTAGGCTACTGTGAAACCTTTTTTCTGGGTACTTTTTTAAAATTATTTTCTATATAAATGGAAAAGTGCCTCCGTATATTGACGATAAAACAAGCAAGGTATTCGCTTGGATTTATGAGTAAAGATGCGTTTATAATATTTTGTGTATTTTGTTTTTATATACATTTAAAAACTTAATTTCATTTGATAATTAATTATATCACCAAATTTTTGCCCTCGTTTAGCAAAAAGTTTCCTCTTAGAATATCAGGTTTCTCACGCTAGAACAAAAAACATATCTCCTAATCGCGTTATTCTTCGCGAATTTGTTCCCGAGTGATTTTCAAGAATTTCTTCGTTGTGTCCGTCAGCAGAACCTGGGAATTTCCCTGTAAGTTTTTCAATAGCTCGGAGATGCTCTGCAGCGCATTCGGTCTGACAGCGCGGTGTGAAATGCACTCCCGTGTTCCCACCAGTGAATATGTGACGGGTCTCTCGAGGCGCCTACCTACCGTCCTACGGTGGGTGATGTAGTGGCTTGGATAGTTGGACAGATTTGCATTTGATGGCGCTATTTGAGTGAACATGGAAGCGAGTGGACCAGATTGAGCGGTTGCTCCGCAAGCCTCGTCAGATAAATGGCGCCAAGGACCTTGTTGCAGTCGGTGCAAGAGACGCGCTGCTCAGGCGGTGGGACCTGGAACAAACGTGGAGGCTTTCATTCAAAACTCTTATCCACAATTGAAAAAAATGTGAAGACTCGCGTCTAGGATTGCAGGAAACATGAACTCATCTAAGATTGATGGAACCGTGAAGATTCTCATCTACGATTGGTCGGAATGTGAAAACTCTCATCTACGATTGACTGAAATGTGGAAACGCGTGTTAACGGCTTGGAGAAGCACGAAAGCACCCAAAAACAAGCCTCACGTATCTAAACACATTAGTTAGATTACCTAGATATCACTCGCACATCTTCTTGTATCTGCAGAAGAGACCTCGATTACACTGAAACGTCGCACCTCAACTGCCATTCGTCAGCTACAAAATGCTTTTTCTTAGGCCTGTTTTGAGCTGAGCCCTGAGACCGTCGTGCGGACACCTGCAGTACAGATGGGGCCCGGACTGAGGCTAATGGAGGCCGTTTGCGCCGAGTGTGTCTCGCTGCGTCCGCAATTACGAGTGGCCCAACCTCCCTTTTTCCGGCATCAACTGGGACCACAATTTTGGAGTGAGCCAGGAACTCTCTGACGAACTTGCTGCTTCGCTGATCTTTGTGGTTACGCAAGGTCCGGCCCGGTTACGTTCGTTAGATGTTTGATCCGTGCAGTCGTAAATTAGAGGTATTTAATTGCAATTACTTTTTGAGTAATACGAGGATATCTCAGTGCCGGCTCAAAATTTTTCATATGGTACAACTTTCTAAACCTTTTGTCAAAGACCATCGAATCTCCCTTAGAACGCAAACCCAGCAATACATTGACAATATCATGGTCTTGGTTACACGTAAATAACACAGTTGACTTTATCTAGTCAGAACCTCTACTTCTGTGTTGAGAACTCTGTGTGAGTAACTGATGTACCTCAATAGGTGTTTCGGACAGCGTCTGCACAGGTATCTGTAAAATTGGGTAGCGATTGCGCGAGTTTTTACGAGAGCCTTCGATATCTGCACCACCAGCTGCACGGCACTGGTGTATCGATTTCGAGTGTCAGCCTCAGCCCGGCGTGAAACGTTCGGATTATCTTCTGACGTATGTATCTAATTTGTGCAATCCGAGAGTAATCTTTTTAAATTCAGTCTTAAATACACAGTTTCCAGTTGTTCAGTGTTAATTATTCGAGCAGATTTCAGCCCCTTTTTTTAGTTGACTTTTGAAAGTACGTATTAAAATAACTTCCAGTTACCTTTATTGAACGTTTGCTGCAATTTTACGTCGCTTTAAACGATCGGACGAACGATTTAAACCTTCATTTTCGTCGATGTTATTACGCCATTCTGTTGCATAAGGAAAATATTATGCACGGATCTTGCAGCAATAGTTTTAATAACATTGAAAGCGAATCTTCTTCAGATAACCGAACTTGAGTTACGTGAGAGCTGGCTCGTGAAATTTTGCATTATGGGAGCAAAGCTGAGAAACTTACGGTAAGTTCATGATAAGAAACTTTTCGTGGATACTGAGAAAAGTGAGTTTGTGCATTTACCTTTTGATTGGAATCACCGTTTTTGTAACCAGAGTATTCAGGACAGGAATATTCAGAGTCCTTTCCCTTCAATAGGCAATTGGAGTTTCAATGGAAGCTTGGCTTGACGCTCGCGCCCTGCATGGCTGTAAATCTGAGCGCGCGCACCGCTGAAAGCAGCCAACGGTCGACCCAGAAACTTCTCAGATTCTTCAGTGTGGTCGCAAGAAGTCCTTCCGTATCGCACTACTCATTCATTTATGTACTTCGTATCGATGTGCAGACTTGAGACCTGAAAGAACATATGCTGTTGATTCCTTGTGGTGAAGATTTGAGCTTGTAGAGTACCCACTTTGGAAAATATTTTGTTTTCCAGCAACTTCAACATGCGTCGTATTTGTTTCGTGCCAGGTGAACTGGGCGTTCGTTTTTGTGCCCAGATTTAACGCTTTGAATATTCACGAGACAAGTTTTTGATATTCTCAGGAAGCAAGAGCCCATCAGTATGATCGGGCACCTTTATACGGGCTTCCATCTCCATTTCGAGGCAAGGAGTCTCTCGTTCGAGCCTTTGTCTATGCAAAAAAGGCGTCGCAAAAATATGCCCGCTACTTTCACCTGAAAATTGGCCTATCAAGTCCGTAGCCGCCTTGGCTTGCGAGGTCATTTTTTTCGAGACCCAAGAAGGTTATGAAGACACGAGACGGCAACACTGACCGATGGCTGCAAGAACTGGTACAGCATCACGTTGGAAAGTTCAAGTTTAGGGAAATTTGAAACGCGAACAGGACATAGGAAGTGAAAGAAAGTCACAAAACTCCGCACCAGAAAATTACCGACTGAGTCAATTCTGTAAAACTATATTTAGCTGTGAGAACTCACTCAAATTTCGTACAGAAGTGCATATCTAACGGCACATGTACGAGAGTGTTTGAATGAGTTTGTTCGAAGCACTAGCTCCCGTTCTAAGTATCGAGTGTGTCACTGAACGTCTCGGAATCTTGTTAGTTTACGAGCTTCATATTTTCCTTCTTTACGAGTTTTTTCACTGGTCTAACATTTCATTTCCTAAAATAGTAGAATATTTTTGAGCGCCGTATACCTCATTCAACAAGTAACGTTGCGAAAGTTTGCAGGTTAAGTTCTAGCAATTTCATGAGCTTCAGAATTTTATTTCTTTTTTATACGTCTTTTATTATCAGATATTTTGCGCTACAATTTTTCCAATATTAATTTGTCGATTTCATCAGACTTGAATCTG
The DNA here is from genome assembly GCA_014899125.1 of Orchestia grillus. Taxonomy (NCBI): domain Eukaryota; kingdom Metazoa; phylum Arthropoda; class Malacostraca; order Amphipoda; family Talitridae; genus Orchestia; species Orchestia grillus. The sequence continues at coordinate 11,047 of VOMN01090286.1, read as the reverse complement.
CTTTTCATTCTATTTAAAAAAATACAAAGACCATCGTTAATGTAAAGACCATCGTTCATGTGAATCCATCGTTAATGTATATTGGAGCTGACCTTGTGACAATATTTTCCAAAGGCTACGCGCAGACTTGAGTGTTTATTGTGTTGCCGTAAAATATTGAATAGTATAATCGTCTGGTTTTGATATCACAATAATATTACCATAATGTTTGGCTCATAGCGTGGCTACGTGCAAGTACCAAAATGTTTGACTAATAGCGTGGCTACGTGCAATTACCAAAATGTTTGGCTAATAGCGCGGCTACGTGCATTTACCAAAATGTTTGGCTCATAGCGTAGCTACGCGCAATTACCAAATTGTTTGGCTCATAGCGTAGCTACGCGCAATTCCCAAAATGTTTGGCTAATAGCGGGGCTACGTGGAATTACCAAAATGCTTGGCTCATAGCGTGGCTACGTGCAGTTACCAAAATCTTTGACTAATAGCGTGGCTACGTGCAAGTATCAAAATGTTTGACTCATCGCGTGGCTACGAACAATTGTAATCTTAAAAGTCCGATGGTTTCCAAAACTGACTGCAAATAAGCCCATGCATATAAATGTTTTACACTCTCGTTGTTGAGTAAATTTGACTCACACCCTGTGAATATCTCTTATGAACAGCGACCTAGCGGTTCGCGATCGGCTAAGTAGAAGTATTAATTAAAGACTCCGTGATGGGGCTTGTTGAATGCCGCTGGCCAACAAAAGCATAGGTGATCGACTTCCTAAAAAGCTATTTGAGAGGAAATATTACCGGTCGAGGCGAATATTCCGCATGAGAAAATTCTAAACTTTCGTACCGGACTTTTCTATTGCTATTTGTAAATTCAGACAGGGAAATCCCCTCGGTTAACATTCGTTATCCGTATATGCCGCGTCTGTGGGCGAGAGGTTCAAATGTACTACTGACGCTTCGTGAGAAGAGGCTGAGGGAAGTAGTAGGAGGGTCGTTGTGTCTCCATTTGACAAGTCAGATTGTCAAATGATATGTGATAGTTTGATCAATGATGTTCCGAATGCGCAAACAAAGATCAAGAGAGATAACTCCGGAAGAAACTTCCCCTAATTGTATTTCTGATCGAACTCATCCTAAAGTACTCCAAGAATATTTTAGACTGTTACACCAAGGTTTGTAGCCAGTATTTCTATTTTTCAGCCATAAGTCGTCCTCCTCCTCGTATTTTTGAGGCAGAAATTCTGGCACAACAAGGCCGAGTCTCCGTCCCCTCCAGGTATTTGCTGTGGAGAGACGCACAAAGCCTCGGCAACGGGGGCAAAGCTGACTCCTTTTTCGCTCTTGAGCATCACTTTTTTAGACAAGAAATCTATCCACAGTGGAAACGACAACCATGAAATTGGTTTCATGTTCGTTTCCATGCCTCACATTAAAGCTAGAAAACTTCCGATGAAGTGCAACTTGAACAACTAATTACTTAGCTTACCTAGTTCACTTCAACCTTAGTTATTCATTTATGAGGAAAGTTTGCCCAAAACTAAGTACACAAGAGGCACTGATGTTCACTCGCATATTTCTCATGTAAAATGGCACAATATAAACCGAAACATTGCAGTTCACCTGACGATCGTGAATGATTGCAGCGACAGCTTGTGCGAATTTCGCTCGTGTTTTCATTCGACCCAATTTAGTTGCTGACGATGATCGATTTGTCCTACAGTGGAGTATTAAAATAAATCAGATTGACATTATATTTTTTCCATTCTTTTCAAGTTTTATGGTTCAGTGAGGAGCAAATAAGTATCATATTTCACGCTCCCCTTCCGGCCACTATTCTAGGTACTAACGCGTCGCAGTAAGCGAGAACAGTCACTCCCCGTCCCCTGTGTTGTTTACTTTTATTTTAGGGGGAAAGTTCCGAGCTTCAGCGCATCCTAAGACGTGACGCCAACATTCAGCGTTACTCACGTTCTGTGTGGGTAACGCCCACAACATTCCCATCTCCCTTGTCTGCTTGCTGGTGTGTGGGCTGTGCTTCCCATCTCCCTTGTCTGCTTGCTGGTGTGTGGGCTGTGCTTCCCATCTCCCTTGTCTGCTTGCTGATGTGTGGGGCTGTGCTCTTCGTCTTTAAATTAGTTTGTGCATACATCTGATCATTACCTATCCTAACAAAACACTTCGTACAACTAACATTATTATGACTTCAGTCTCCGAGCGCACAATCCGAGGCACCAAAATAAATAAAGGATTAACGTTTTAAATCTCTGGGAGCTCTTGCTGAAGATATAAGGGAAGTAAGGCACTGGCTGGGGAGACGTGCTGTGGCGGGAGCTGGGCTAATCTCCCCTAATTGAAGTGACAGGAGGCCTGTTTTTTGGAGACAGGCCTGACGGCCGCACGATATCGCTGTTCGTTCCCTGCCCGAGTGCCCACCTTCTCACGGAAGAAGGAAATAGAGGGAATTCATCCTGCCGTGTAGTTTTGTCAAATGTCTTGCGGTTGGATTTCATGCAGCCAGGTGCAGTCGTGGGAATCATCATTTTTTAAGCATTGGGGACTGACTTTGTGCTACCCAGAACTATTGAAAGTTTCTCGACTCCTTTCTTGAAACAGGAGGGAATATGTCGACTGTCTGTCCTCGTCAGCGCAACAAGAAGACTTTGAGCTCTGTTGCGGTTACAAAGGTAACCACCGCAACGACAGCAGCTTTTGTTGCCGTAGGTAGCTGTGGGTTTGAATCGTCTCTCTTTTATTTCTCCTGTGATACAAGCGCAAGTCCCGACTAACCTGCTTTTGTGTCCAGTGTCTTCTATTCGGTGATGTGCCTTTGTTGTTTCTCACTTCAACATATTACCTAGTGGTTCTAGTAGCTTTGGCGCTTTTTGAGCTGCTTCGGTTGAGAGACTTAGCGCAATCATTCATCAGGAAATCACAACTCACGTGGGTTCAAGGATCATACCTGCCTGTATCGTTTCTCTGGTTGGCCGTTGCATCGCATTGATGAATACTGTGAGCCCGAGGGAACCTGCAGTGAAATTAAAAAATCGCGTAACCTCTATACTCCCTCGCTAGCGTGGGTCTTGTTCTCATTCGCTATAGTCGCAGCGAAATCATTTCCCTCTTCGTTCTCTTTGAGCCGCATGAATTGCTCGTCTCGCATGCCCTCGTGTGCAACCCGACGCTCCATTTTAGTTATTCCCTTTTACGAGACCATCGCCAAGGTCCTCCGTCTTCCATTGATCGCATGTGATGTAGTGTTTGTTATGGGGCGCAGGTGGTTGGGTACAATATCTTTTCAATGTGGCACAAGCGGATCATCCGGAGCTGTTGTGCTCTGTCTGCTCCGGATCAGCGGATTTCAGCGTGTCACCAGGATTACAAAGGATTTGTCATTGCTGGCGAAAACTCGTTCAGGTTCCAATCATAGAGCTCGTTCTGCTGGATGAGGGACAGGAGAAAAGCTCACGGAGACGTGGTTTGCAAAATGGGTATTTGCATCACGCCTCCTTTGTGCGCGGAGGCTGAGTCGGAGGCGGCTGTTGTGGGCTGCGAGAGGGGCCGCCTTGGGTGGGGAATGGGGCAGTTTGTGTCAGGGTAGTTCGTGATAATTAGACCTAAAATGAAGAACTTATATTTTAAACAAACGCAATATCGTGCTGGCAATCGTTTCACATTTTACACACAAGTGTGCATATTTACTCCAGTTTTGAAAGAAACAATAATAATTTCGGACTAATCCGTATTTTCTGTAACATCCAAAATTCTACACGGTATTCCTTATAGTGCTAATTATTCAAAGTGTTGAATTGAGTTTCGTTGGGTTACATACAGGATCGAGGTCTAATTTGCGCCTTGCATCGTACACCCGTAGTGAACGTGGTCACGCCGAGACTTATTGCCTAAGAGACATTATTGCCTAAGAGACATTATTTCAATAATAGTCATTTAGAGCGGCGTAAGTAGGGTCCTTACGTGAGAAAAAAGAGAGCATTTTGCAAATTCAGTATCCGAAATGTTTGTGAACTCCGAGAAATGATGACGACGATGTCTGGCGTAGCTGAGCCGTAAACGGAGCTGAAAAACCAACTGATGAGGCTATCTTGCGGAAGCGCTTCCTCTTTGGTATCCGTGGTACTAATAAATAATTAATTAGGATTCATATTTGTGACACTCATTTTCCATATTGGAGAGGGCAGTCTATCAAGAAATTTTTCTGAGTCATCGTATACTGCCGGAAACTTTCGGGTAGGTTACCATTGCTCGTAATCAGGGGAATGAGGTTTACAGACGCGCCCTTCAGTCATTCTGAGGGCTCATGGTCTTACAAATTTCATACCCCTAATGAGGAGTAGTGTTGAACTGCTCCAAAGTTGCGAACGTCTATTAAATAATTCGGATGAATTTCTCGAAAAAATACCATTTTCGGTACTAAAGCATACGACTCTCGTTACCTGCACAAATTAGGTTGAGTTAATCGAGCATGGAAGAATAATCCCATTACGTTCAGTTCTTTCAGTACGTTAGAATAAATTTTATCTTTGCTTTTATGGAACTCAGTTCAGAGTACTGCATATTAATGAAATCAGACCGCAGTACAGGCACCAGTATCCTTCAATGTACCTCACTCGTGTTACTTAATTAGCGATGGATGTCAGCAGTAGAGTATTCCTACCACATCAGTATAGGCAGATGTTCGGTGCCATCGTCCTCGCCGGTTACCCTCTATCTTCGACAAGCTCGCGTGGGTAGACCTAGTTGGGCAGCCATTTTGGCGAAGAATCAAAAGATGGAATGAAGTATTACATTTAAATTGGTAGAACGTCAAGAAAATTAGAGAGAAACATAAGAATTACAAAATAAAGATATATGTACAAATTACAGTTGAAGTACTAATGGTCGAGACACAAAAAACGCCTTTTAGAAAGAATGATTGCGTTAAGACTTGAAAGTGTGTTGGTGGGGATGGTGAATTCAACGCTATAACTAACGGAAATGTAAACCGTCTTAGGCTTTAATTTTTTGTTATAAAAACTATTCAACGCAGCTCGTACAGTCAGTGAATGGTTACCGTCGGCAGGGCAATTAATTTGTAAAGTATAAATGCTCGAGCTTTATCATCATGAACCAAATCGTATGCAAAATTTTTATTTTGACAATAATGAATTTCCCTCAAAATGATGAATGTATCCTGCAGAATAAATTTTCCATTTATCCCTAGCTCCAGCATTTATCTAGCTCCGAATTCCAACGCTACCCATAATCTCCCTCGACAGTATCTGTTAAATAGAATATTTGATTTGCTCCCTTTGGTGTCGCATGTTCCTCATATTATGACCATATTACAAGCTGGGTCCAATTTGAGCAGCACCTAAAACTTCATTTTTGAATTCTCATCAGAAGCATCCCTCACTACGCATTGAATTCAGGAAGGGAAAATTTCGAATCGCTGCTCAGGTTTGCTAAATATCTCTCTCGGCTCGCACGCGAGTGTGGAGGAGCAAGCAGACCTCTGCTGCTGCACGTGGGTTTTTCAATTTCCTTTTTATCTAAGAACGCAGCTGCACTTCAATGCCTCCGCGTCGCCAGGGATAATTAAATGTACTCTTTAAAGTTTTGTCTCCAAAAGACGAACGAAAAGGTGGATCGCTTGCAAAACCTTTTATATTTCGTGCTGCCGAATTACAGGGCTCGTGTCTGGTGGACTTTGTTTTACGATTGGGTTGTCTCCTGATAAATTCAATATTCTTCAAAGAGTACGTCCCAGCTGTGAGACACCTTACAAAAAATCGGAGGTGTTATTCAGTACTCGAGGTGGTGGCTTCTTGTCAAGTTTGGAACGATATTGAGGAAGTTGTACGTCATTGAAGAATTTCTCCAAGTTTCAAGTCGAGCTTACGTTAGGAGGTAATGTCATGAGCCTGTTTTTATTATGTACACGAGAGTTGCTCAGCTCTACTGAATTCTAGCTCTCCAGTTGGAGTAGGAGTCCCGCTAGGGGCTCCACGAGGGCTTGACACTGGCTCGCTGTGGCAGGTGTGGGACACGGGCTCGCTGTGGCAGGTGTGGGACACGGGCTCTGGTGCCTCCTCCAATGATGTTCCTACAGTGACTTTTTTGCCAAGTTCTAAAGCTGAGAAGCTGAAATTTTTTTTAATTTTTTTCGATTTTTGGAATACATTAGGACTCAACGAGCTTATGTTATTAAAAAATATGGTTGTATTTTTTGAGGAAGCGTTAGGCCGTATCGTGGTAAGGCCGAGTGATTTTGGAGTTAATTTCATGGTAGGGTGAAATGAAATAAGATCGAATGGCGGGCCGTTAACTCCTCATCCTTTTCCTGCCAGTCGGTCAACTCTAATTAACATTTTGATGAAGACGAATGAGCCTCGCGAGCAAAGTCATCTTCGTTAATACGCATACAAACCATCAAAGTTTCAGGGAGTATAACGGGATTATGAAGAGACTATCAGCAACATTATGAAGAAAATCTTTCCGAGATGGCGAAGAAAAATACCTTAGAAACTCTCCGTGAATGATGCGATATCGACCGCTTGGGAGCCCCTCAGACGAGGAAGTGAGGCGTAATGTTGCTGGAAGCCACGCAGCGCGTACGAGCGGTTAGGGAAAGGTTGGTTTCTATTGTATCAAAAATATGCCAACACCTTTAGAGAACTGTGTTGTATGATTAAGAACTGGTAAATTTCAGTGTATTCATAAGATTAGCAAGTACATCTTCCTTTGCGTATATTGAAATTTTTAACGGATTTGGCGTGTAAAAAAACACGGAGAGCAGCGGGTGGAATTGGGCGAGCGAGCTATTCGTAGATTGTTTGCTTCGGGTAACGACGTGATTACTACTTTAGTTTCCTCAGTTTTAATTTACAGCGAATGACGAAATTGAATTCTATGTACAGTCTATTTGGAATAACACTGCGTGCTGCACTTTTATAAGTCGGCTCGAAATATTTTTCAGGAAATTTTTACTACATTCGTCTAACCCCTAAGCTTATGTTGTCGAAGAGATGGGACTCTCGAGTTGCACCTCGGACTACAACCTCATCGAATTTCGCGGCGGCGTGAGCAGTTGTCTGTCATCTGATTCAGGTCCGACAACCTGAAGCAACTAGACAATTCTGAGAACTGATTTCTGTCCTGTGAGATCTAACAGTACAAATGAAGAATTTTTTCTCGTCGGTATTGATCGTCTCGCTCCGAACGGTTTCAGATTTGGACACAACTATAACAGCCGAAAGTACCGATGTTTCGAATGAAATTCCTTTCTCTTCGACGTAGGTTCTACTCAAAATGACATTAAATTTGCAGTAAACACAAGCATAAAGCCGCTGGTACTGCTGCTGCTGCTGCTCCGAATGAGTTTTTTTTTCAGGTCAGCATGGATTTTCTCGCTCTGAACCACATCAGATTCAGACACGATCATAGCAGCCGCCTGGACTGGCTACCGCAGACCGCTGCCTGGACAGCTCACTCCCTGCCGCCTGCAGTGAAGGATTGTGGCGCACTTGGTACCGCTATTGGCTTCGCGTGAGCAGCTCTTCGTAATATTGAATGACTCGCGCAATCTGCCGTTCATCTGGAATGTCTGATGCAATCTCGGATGTGGATCTGAAGTAGTGATTTTATGTCAGTCTGTACGGGCAAATGGCTTTGATATCAGTACTTCTGGTGTATCAGTACGGGTGCTTTCGATTCGTAGGTTTTGTGGCCATGGTTGTGGGAGTATTAATTGTTTTACAGCGCTTATTGGCAAAAGCAGTGAATTTTTGGTTGTTATACGGCTGTAATTGGTCAATGCTTGGATGTTTTAGTGGTAGAGCAGCTGTAGATGACCTGGACGCTGGCTTGCAGTCATCTGTATTAGATAAATTAAAACTCAGCGGTTTTGACAACTTTTTGACTGAGAACGAGATCCCTGTTTATCATTTCGTAAGACAACCCTTGACGGTAGCAAACTTAGTTGATTGGAGTTACCATAGCGTTATAATGAGCCAATTTATTGAACATTTTCTACCCTCGAAGTGAAATATATCGGCAGTTTGGGACAAATCTATACACATCAATTATTTGCAGAAGCTTCAGTTTCCTACACTGCTCATGCCTCGGTGGTCCAGTCATTTGGCTCTCCGTTCATCACTCCGCGTCCCAAAGAGATGCACCACAAATTTTTGGGCGATACTTGTGCGAAAACCGAGTTCAGATCTGACGTGATGAAATCATCAGTCGGGAGCCTCACGAACGAGAGACCCGAGAGACTTCTCATTGAGCGTGTACTGGTTTCCTGCAGAACAATTTCACTTAATTCGTACAATAGACGATGAGAAAGTATTTCAGTTTCCAATGGGAAAATCCATACGTTGATTCTTACACAAAATGTTTAGCACTCTAGGAATGGGAAAGAATTTCGGGTTACAATTTCTCTGCCGTAATTCTGTTCCTTCCCCACCTTCCCTCTTGAAATGGGCAATGTTCCTGCTGGGGAAGATTAGATCGCCGTCCGCCTGGGATTGCCTGCGTCTTGCGCTCGCGATCGTCGGAATGGAGTCTCCCTGCACGACTCGAGCTCGTGTCCGCAGGTACGGGCATCTTGTCAGCCAGGGCCCTAATTTTTGCCAACACTTCTTATGCATTTTATGCACATGTTCAATCATTGTTTAGTCTTCATCCGAGCTTTTTAAACCAATTTGGCTTCTTATTCGTTGATTTTGGTGGTATGGTAAATTTTTTTGCGTACTTCTTGATTTGTGCATTATTTTCATCTTTCACACCCACACTTTGCCTTCGTCAGTACGTGTTTCATCCGTGCCTCCCGTTTGCGAACACAACAACCAAGCGTTCCTCACAGGATCGCACCTACAGACATCGCTTCTCCCACGCTCCTTACTCAGCCAGGACCTCTGCCCTGTAGTACCCATGGCCAGCTAAAGCTGCCGCGTCGGAGTGCCTCTTGGCCTGATTTTGAGCGCTAGCATTTAATTAGGAGAGAGCTATTTTTCAGAGCTCTATGATTAGAACTCGGCCGACCGAGAGGCTTGTTATTGACGGCGAGCACTAATGCGTCCAGTCCTTTGTACGGAGACGCGATACTGCGGATGCGCTCTGTCTTGCTATGGTGTTCACTTCCTAAACTTTTTGCTCTGAGAAAATAATGGTGCTGCTTCCGGACGTATTTCAAAGGTGTGGCCAGATAACCAAACTGAATTGATCAAATTACATTTATCTTACGCTCGCCTTAAAAGAAACGCAGCCATGATGATGCACCGAACGCTTTTACGAAGCTTAAGCTATTTCCTTCAACTCGAAAAGGATTGCAGAGCAAAATAAATGCGCACTGTTTGGTTGACCGACTGTCAAACTCTGAAATGATGAAGTTTGCTTTGCTCATTGCTTACCTTATTGTTCTCCTCACGGAGGAATGAGCCCAAAACTCCTCTGCCGCGAGAATGTGTTTGTTTGAGCCGATGTCGGTGTCCGGTGCGGGTGTTAAGAGCTCGTTCCCCTTCAGGCTTTTAGAATTCTATTCAAGGTGAATTTTCCATTGTACAGAATGGAAAAAAGAAAGAAGGAAAGAAAACTCGTTTATTCCGAAATAAGTCACATACAGAGCATGTTCCATCGGTTTTTCAATTAGTAAGATTACAGCCGTAAAATTAAAATGTGGAAATTGTGATGAAACTTCCAATTGTGATCGGTAAGCCTACAACCTCAAAATTACGGGTGGAAGTGGCGTTAAAACTTCGAACTCCGATTCGTTATTCTATGGTACTCACGAAAAATGGAATATTAACCTATAAACATTGCGTGATCTTTCTGAATACATTTTAAAATAAAAATTATAGTGTTGAAATGACCTACTGCAACCTAGAGTCTTGTATACATATAATAGACGGCAGAATGATAACAAAAAGTCATGATTTAAACGAAATATTATGAGCATTTGCACAGCCTGATGCTGACTCTTACTGAAACAGACGATGGCAAAGAGTTGAATCGCAAATGATGACGCATATGAATCTGAGACGTCCGTTCTTCACAGCCTTGAAATTAAAATTTGGAAGTCTCGATGAACGTTGTAATTGGGATCAGTAAGATTACGACTTCAAAACTAATTGTGCAAGTCGCAATGAAACTTAGGGTTGTGATATTTGAATATTAACGCAAAATATCGTGTGGTCTTCGTGCATAGATTTTTTATACATAAAATGACCGTAAAATGCTAACAAAAAAGTTGAATTTATTCTGAATTCTACAGAGCGAGGCTAGGAATACAGTACTGTAATAAAATATGCAAATCACCTTGAGTCTACTGACTGACTTCGCATTTGGTACCTGATCGCTCTCTGCAGCTTAACGACAATAGTTAAAGAAATGTAATTATTGTACAAATACTAGAAATATTTCGTTATATTCGATAAAATTGAAAGTAACCTGTGAAAGAAAGACTATGAACTGAGAACATGGAGTTGTACATCTGCCCTAGTACCTATGTAGAATGAAACAGTGTAGCCCTAAAGTAGAGTTATGATATATTAAAAAAGCAAAAGTTTTACGTCTTTTAAGCCTTGTAAAGTATTACGAAACGTTGCTACAGTTTAGTAATGATATTATTACAGCAGATAATGACAAATACAAATGTAAGGCGTCTGGGTTTCACTAAAGCTGAAACAATGAGATACCAATATTTTAAAATATTATAAAATAGGGGTATATTGAATTAAATTTTTTAAAAGGTTCCACGCCCACTAGCTCTTGCACGACGTTAGATGGACAAGGAAACTAAACTCATGCTCTGGGACAGCAGTCATAGGTAGTATGTACAAATTCTGTTTATGATTACAGCGCAAACCTTTAGGGGTGATGCTAAATCAAATTTCGAGGCTAAAATTTGAAACATGTACAGATATCCACGCATATATTCACTGATATGTATACGTGTGCGTTATTGCTGAGACTCGAAACGGCGAGACACTATTTCCTTGAAATCATTTGGTGACCGGAGATTTTTTAGGTATGGAGGAAGATTATTCCATAGCGA
>VOMN01090279.1:0-10946 GCA_014899125.1 Orchestia grillus | reverse complement strand
CCGCTGACTCCCGACATCAAAACAAATGAATATTTTAGCGTCTCAAGTGTGGTATGTGATAGCCAAATGTATTTCTCCCCGTCGTGAAATTCTATCCGAGTTAGATGAGACAGAGCACAGACTGCAAGATGAGCTGCGAACGGAGCTCGAACGGAGGGCCTCTGCTGGTTCTTAAAGCGAATTAGCGCTCATAGCCTCTACCGCCAAATTGTACCTATTGTCAAGTTCCTTTTTAAAACAAAGACAAGAAAATTCACGAGCCTTTCATGCCCTGCTGAAGATAGATCCCCAAATCTTGTTTAAGCTCCCTGATGCTGCCACAAGTGCGTCACCGATGCTGCTCTTGCCTGTCTCTGCTCCTGCGTTCAGCTGCAGGCTCCTACACGCCCTCGCCGCGCTGCGTTGGGTACCCTGACCCAACGGTGGCACTAGGAGTCACGACACAGCGGGCCTACAAATACTCTGGGCATTCAGCCTGGAACTCTTTGCCTTTCTCTCTGTCCGTGAGAGAAGCGTAATTTGACTGAAATTTATTTGATTTTCACTGATAGCTTTCAACTAAGCGAATTCATCCGTCGACTCTTTTAGGGGCCACTTGAAGGCTCGGTTAGTTTATGCCGTGCTGCTTTTGGCTACTAGTGCCTGGGATTCTTCCGTCTCTCTAGCTAGAAGTAGAATTAAATTTGTGCCATGAACTTTCTACACGATTGGAGATGTATGGGTTATAAGTTCCATGATGATGCTGATGTTACTAAAATTTATCTTCGAAAAATAATTCCCCTCTTTGCCGTGTCCTTCAAGCCTTCACACAATTTAATATGGACATATCTAAGTAAAGATAATCGAAAAGGACATCCGCTGTACTTGAATTTGTTGAAAAAGATCCAACTCTAGAATGACCTATTAGATACAGGACTTGGACACAATAATGAAAACACCTTGAGAAATCGACAAAATATATTTTAATATTGTGTAGGTCTACCTTTTGAGGCAATTACAGCCTCAATTCACCGAGGTTTTGATTCATACAAATTGTGAACTATTCCAAGAAGAGGAATTTTAGCCCATTCTTCAGCTAGAACACCCTCCAGTTCTTTTGGAGACGATGGCGGCCGAAATTTACTTCCTACTTGAATCACTAAAATCGGCCATGAATGCTCAATAATGTTGAGGTCTGGGGATTGTGGTGGCCAAATGAGATGCTCAACTTCATAAGAATGCTCCTCGTGCCATTCTTTAACAATTCTAGCTGTGTGGAAGGGTTACTCTAAAAGCTCCGAAAGATTTCACTTTGAGACCACAGTTTTTCTAATTGCAGTTCTTCTGTAGAATCAAGATTTGTTTAGCTCCCGACGAACAGTTTTTATGGAAACTGTGTTTTGCAGGTGTTCATTGAGGTCTGCAGTGATTTTAGAGCCGTAATCTTGGGATCTTTTTTAACAATTCGATTTAGTGTCCGACGGGCTCTCCCAGATAACATTCAGCGAGACCCGTGCTCTGCGGGGGACTATTTTCCTTTTCTTTCACTGGCACTTATTACTTTAGTGACAGTACGTCTTGAAACGTGAAGCATTCGGAAAGTTTCTCTTACTCTAGCACCAGCCATAAGAGCACTAACAATTTGACCTCTATGAAAGTCAGAGAAGTCTGCCATTTTGTAAGGTTATATCCAATTTTTTTGGATTTATGTAAAAAACAGTTCATTCAAATGATACCTAAAATCAAAACAATAATCAATAATAAAACATTAAAATATGTCAAGTTTTGATTGTTTTTAACATGTTCAATGATTGTGATTCCAAAAAGTTAGGTGTTTCCATTATTTTGTCCCACCCCTGTATGCCCGTAAACAATTTTAAAGCATTGAGAAAGTACGGGAACATATTTCCCACCAAATATTCCTGTTATTCTTCTGCACTGAAATAATGGAATTATTTTATTAGAATCTTGGTACCACAATTTTCACTCGCTCCTCCTTCGTGCAGTTCTTTATTTTGAGACTAAATTTTGTGACGGGCAAAGAGTTTCATGTTTCGATTATCTGCAGTCTTGACTTTCTTCATTCAAAATCTACAGTTTTTAAAATATCCTTTTCGTCTATTTTTTAAAACAAAGGTACTTTATATACAAGCCACTATGTAAAAGGAGTTGAGACTCTAGTTTTCAGTATAAAAAATCTTACTCCGTAAGAAGTGAATGATCCGATTAAATTCAGGTGATGGTAATCTTCGATTAAAGAAGGACAATTTAGCTTTGATTGCATTGCAGTTTCACTATAGTAGAGCGGTCATTTCCATGCATGCTTTAGCGACAGTAGGAGTAACGAGTAATTCTTTGAAATCGTCCGTGTTATCAATTCACCGAATCCTTTACATTCTACGCGCGTCAAACTATAGTGCTTTCATATTACACGATACGATACGCACTCCGATGCCAGTCATTGATCTCTCACTATTGCTTCTTCAAAGTTGTTGAGTTGTTGAATCACATACTCACAATCAGTCAAAGTTCGATGTGATCTTATGAGAGCTAGAAATTAAAGACAATTCTGTCTAGGAAACTGCAAATTAAACATTTTATTTCGTTCTAGGTGACGATCAGTTATAGTGTTTTTGATTTTTATGTACATGGAGTTTAAGCAGATATATATACGGTCTGTCTCAAGGAGGAGACTAAAAAACTTATTCTTAGCTGGCGAAGATTGTACATCGAAAGATCGAACAAAGGGTCTTAAATATGCCAAATATTGACTTCATAAAGTCCGAATGATCCATACTCGCATGTCAGAAGGTTTTATCGGGAGTTGTCGTTAGCGAGCGAATTTAGCCGAGCGGTAAATCCTTCGCGATGTGAAGTTGTTGCCTGTGGGTTCACTGGAGGCAGTACTTCAATTGCATCTAACTGTTGAGAAACTTTGCATGACTTAAGGTTCTCATCTAAGAAAAAGCTTTAACTTAATTAAAACATTAAAAAAGAAAAGTGACAAAGAGTACATATTTATGAGGTACTTTGTAAAATACTTATTGCCAAGTCATCAGCCTTTAAAGTGTATAAATTACTAATGATTAGAAGGGCTTTTTGCTTATGTTACACCGATCTTTTATAAGTCTTACTAAAATCTTGAAAGTTTTGGGGACACAACAGTCACATTCAGGTGCGTAAAATTCATGTCAAGCAGTTGGGATTAAATATATTGTCAGGGCAAGGCGTTATTGGCTACGTCAAGCCATGTTTAGCCTCTCTGCGTCTTGCCTGTTCAAGACCCACAAACAAATAAATGACTTTCACGATGCAACTTTACTTAACAGATTATACAAAGGTTCGGTACGGGTGAAAAAAAAATATGAAGAATGAACCGAAGACGAACAAATGTTAACATAACGTAGCCAGTGATCATGTTATAGTGATGTAGAAATGAAAGCAAGGTTATTAAGTCGTACATAAAACATTCCTTAGCAGAACTTTTGAAGACTCCGTGTCTATTGTGACCAAGCTTTGTGCTTTCTGCTGCTCCTTTATCTAACGATACGTGCATTGACGCAGAGTAGATTTATACCATCCGGTAGCACTCAGAAAAATCTGAAATATACAGTATAGTGTCGTGGGTATAACCAGTAACCAGACGGTAACCTATTCATTTTCTGCGTAAAACGATAAATGCACCAAATTATCACTAAAGATCACACAGAGATTGGTCTACAGGATGAGCTATGAAAAATTACCAATCCACTTTAACGAGTTTCATAAGCGTCATAATGAACAAATTCATGTGAAATAAAGTACCTCGAACTGTTACTAACTCATGTTTTGCAGTTGGTGTGTAGCTTGCAGTGAGTATCTATGTAATAATTGCGTCTTAGGGAGCACATGATCAAATTTTAGCTTTTAAATTAGTAAGTATTGGCAACACAGACATGTGAAGCAGTCTGTGTGAGAAGAGAAAAATATTTTATTGCTTGGAAGGGCTATTATTAGGATAAAACAACTCCTTCACAGACAATTTCAAGTCGTATATGATCACTTCGCTAAAAAAAGTGTTGCATTGTATCCCAGCTCGTTGTGTATGATTGCAGAGAAATGTTCGGCCTGACCTGAGAAACGGGTCATCGCATCTTGAAATATCGTCAGCAACCGTCTGAACGATCCTTTCAAATGACTCACTTGTACGTATAGACTTGTACAGCGTAATACAGCAAGTTCTTTCCATAGTCTTCCAACGGCAAACAACTTGTCTCGCGAAAGTATATGCTGCTGAAATTTCAAGTACGTAAGACACAAATTTTCATTTCGTTGAAGGAAAAAATGATTCGGTTGTGAATCATACAGTAACAGGAATCATGTAACTTCTCCTAGGGACGTTGTTGAAGGAGCAAAAGTCGATTTGTTGGATCAACAGCCAACTAGGGCTGTGGTATCAGCTGTAGTTGCATAGAATGGCTAAAATCTCGATTAATTAAGCCATCAAATGGTGTAAAATCTCTCATCATTGATGAGGAGGGTAAGGGAAGCTGCCTGGTTTGTCTATCAAGGCTTCAAGAAAAATGGTTGCTGAATAATATTACCATAACAGTTACACCATTTAAAGATATTACGAACATGGATTTCCCATACCATCCTAACAATTTGGATATCAATATGAGCTTTCCCATGATGGGGTACCTGCTCACAACTCCAATGTGATTCGGAAATGACACAAAATAAAGTTATAATAGTGAATCTTTTGCTAAAAATCCGGATAATCACCCAACCTAGACAGCAATGGAATGGACTTGAATGGAGGTGACACAACTCAGGGTATTCTTAGTCACCTACAATATCTTTATTCAAATATAGGCGACGGAAAGCTTGTGTTTTCTGTATTTTTTGATTTTCGAAAAACCTTTGATTGTGTAGACCACAAAATATTACTATCAAAGCTCAACTGCTATGGCATCAGAGAGCTTGGTCTTTACTGGTTAAGATCGTACCTAACTAATCGTAAACAATATGTGACAATCGGTGATCCTCAATCAGACCTCATGAATATAAGTCATGGAGTTCCCCAAGTGTCTGTTTTAGGACCCCTCTTGTTTCTGGTATTCATCAATGANTTACGCTGATGATAGCACTCTTTCTGCAGCTCTTTCCAATGAAAACCATGTTACAAATGTTGCAATAGCAAATAGAATAAATGAAGAGCTACAAAAGGTTTCAATGTAGATTAACTCCAATGAAATATGCATTACCATAGATAAAACTAAGTACATACTATTTTCATATTTTCATGTTTTCACCCTAGAAGCCTTGTAGCTTATTCGGGCCCACATGTGGTAAATATCCTGAACCCGGTTCTTCGTCATTCCCCATTTGATTGTAAACCTGTATCTGATGTAAATTACGTATGGTAAATAAATGTTTCCAAATATATGCAAGTGAAATACAAGTCTTCCGTGCATCAAAATCAGTGATAGGCAGATTGAAGAAACTAATTCATCAAAATTCGTGGGAATTATTATAGATAAAAACTTGACCTTAAAAGAGCATATATCATATATCTGCTCTAACGTATCGAAATCCCTTGGGATTCTCAACGAAGTCAAAAATATGTTGCCTTCAGAAGTCTTAAAAATAATCTACACATTGTTAATTCATCCACATCTACAATACGGCATGGAAGCACGGAATGAAACTGATAAAAACAAAACGAACGTACTTTTTACTCTACAAAAACAAGCTATAAGTAATTTGGAATGTAATGCGCATACAAATGACTCGTATAAATCCTTGAAAAATCTAAAGCTCCCTGATCTCTACCAATATTTCCTCAGTACATTCATGTATAAAACTTTGAGCGATGAAGGCGATAAAAATCTGAAGCAATCAGTTTGTGCTCACACTAGCCATCATGAATGTTTGACTAGGAACCGAAATAAATTCATGATTCCCAATTATTCCAAAGTCAGATCGTTATTTAGTTTTCACTACAACGGGATCTAAACTTGGGACTCATTGTCTTCTGCCGTTCGTGACATAAGTACACTCCAAGCTTTCAAAAAGAATCTTGAATCCTATTTCCCATCAAGATACTAAAGATGGTGCTATTCAATTATAGTCTTATATACTAAAAGACTGGTAAAACAACCCTTTTTATTGTATGTCAACGAAATAATTCAGAGTATATTATAGAATGCAGCCTCTGCTAACTTGACATGATTAAATTCCCAATTATAAATCATATCTACTTATCTTCTCCACTCAATAAATTGAACTTATCGGTCGTGTGTTAGCTAAGTATAAGTGCACTAGGATATTTACATTTATACGTATGTTTAGCATAAGGTCCTGTAAGATGCCCTAGAAGTCATGGTACTTGTTCGGGCCCACAAGTAGCTATGTATTAAAAGAACTGTTCATTGTAATAGTATGAGAAATCCATGTTTGTACTATCTTTAAATGATGCAACACTTGTAGTAATCCATTGTTTCAATAGTTTCAAATTGTTTGTCTATGGAAACATTCAGAAATCACCTTCGGAAATAATTATTATAATAAATAATAATTTGGTATTAGATAAAGATAGATAGCTTGGAAGCTGACCCTCTCTGAATCACTGCCTCAATAGACGAAAATTCAAAAATCCACGGCGTGAAGTAGATGTAGCGGCAGCACTTGGGGTAATAAAGGTATCAGTATCGCCAAAAAGGCTGACATCATGTGAGAAAATGAACAAAGTGTGTGTGAAAAGATGGGAGATGCTGTCGTTCGAGTGACAATTTTGAAAAAGAAAAGTAGATGTAGAATTTGAATCTCAACTAAAAAACAGATGAGAAAGTGACCTCATAAGCTTTAAGGCCTTTGTTGCAATGTGCTTCAAAAAATTTGAAAAATCTGTGACTTATTCTTTTGAATTAAACTATATGCGGAAACAAGAATACTCGGCAATGTTGATTGCGCACCTACATTGCTCAAGTAATTAAAATCTAAAAGTTCCAGCAAACCAAGTGGGTATGCGAACTAGATGAGCTGATGTCTTCCTGGAATGAAGTTAATTAATAAAAATTTAAAATAAGCCGAATTTTGAGTTCAGACAAATTTGCTGTTCTTATGAAGGTATAGAAAAAACTCATCCAGTCACAAGATTTTTTCAATCACAATTTATTCTTAATTCTAATATATTCAAACATAATTTCAAGCAGTATATTTTCTAGATCATAGATATAGTATTCTGGAAGATATAAGACATCAAGATTCGCATGAACTATTCAAGATCACCTATAGACTCTACTATATAAACGTTACAAAGGAAGATACCCCGAATATATTCATGAACTATTAATGTGAATAAGCATATTACATTAAGTCAAAAATACTATATTAAATGCTGCGCATTCCATCATAAATGCAATTGATATGCTAAACTTTGGCTGTTTTAGGTTTTCCCTTTGAAGGTAGTTTACCTTCGTAGATGTAAACAAATCCAAGAAAAATTATTAGCTTAACTTTGACTGATTTAAATACTCCTGTTGAAGCTAGTTAATTGTCGCAGAAGTAAGTAGCTCGGATAAAAATTCTTAGATTTATATGTCATTGCATTTGGCATTGGTACCCACTAAAGAACAACTTATGATAATTTTTAGAAAATTTATTGAACGATTGTTGGCAATCTTTAAAATTTTTCTTTAAAGTGGAATTTAAAGGATATGTCAGTTTAATATGTGCTCCTTAAAAAATAGAAAATTTCGTAATAGTTACATTAGAAGTTGTAGTTTTTATTCATGTTGTTGTTTTAGTATTATAATTAAATTACTGGCTTATGTTTTTAGGAAACCCGAAAATAAAGTTCATAGTATTATTTAAAATATTTTCTTTATGAGTACTTGTTTATTTGTTTGAATTTCTTCCTTTCGTCTGCTACGTTAGAAACATGTAACATACTCATTCTCATAGTATTCCATATATAAATCAAAAAGAGAATTTGGCCCGTTATTTTGTATCATTTCTTTTCACATCCATAACGAATGTTTTTGCACCCGTCACTTACGTTGATATTGCGTAATAGATCATCGAGTAACGCATTATATTCTAACGAAACAACACTCCAATGAATAACATTTAGCTGAGGATACGGTCGATTCACTACTTGTACAATCACCTCAAAATGAAATAAAATACATGCTTAACATCTTAAACGTTTTGAGAATATTATGAACAAGTTATTTTGAATGTTCGCTTTTTCCACCCGCCTAAATTTTAAAAGACATTCAGACTAGTCAATTATCTTGAGACTACGAGGGAACAAAGTTTTATGATGCCGTAAATCACTGCATAAAAATTGTGTTCGACGTCTCGACTCTACGCACTGGCCATTTTTTGAAACTATTGTGTTCTGTAAATATTTTCGAGGTAGTTGGTACGATTCGACCTGCGTTAAAATTTCAAGCAATCCTAATATTGCACAACATAGTCGTAGATCTCGTTAGTAGTTCGAACATAAAGAAATATTTGCCCTGATCGCTTTCACTCGTGGAACGAGTGCACCGCTCAGCGCCATCACTGACGGAATAGGAACGACGGCGGCCCGCTCGAGTAAGTCTACTGCGGATTACTGTCTCAAGAAAATTCTGGTCCAATTCACTTTGAAAAAAATTAAACTTTGGATAACTTTGCATTGATGTGTACGAATTTTCCTGTTATATACAAATTAATTACCACAGAAAGATTCAAAATTAAACTGATTTTTTTTAAATTAAGTGCTACCTAGAAAACCCGAAGCCTAACCCAGGGCAGAGGAATGGGCTTTCATCAATTTTTGCGATGAAGTTCAAAAATTGTCATCCAACGAGCCGTCAAGCTGAAAACAGATCCCAAAATAGAGGAATTTGACAAAGAATTCTAACCTGAGAAGCAGTGCTGTTTTTCGTGAATGGCCGAAATTTTACGCCAACTATCGATAATTTTACATTATAAAAAAATATTTTTTCCGGTTTTCCACAGACCCCTTCTGAGTGATGTTAAGAAGCACAGCGTTGAAGATGCTAACAATTTCAACGAAAGGGTGGAAGAAGAGAATTGCTCAGCAGTACAAGCGGATGCTGCGGAAGCAGTATCTTCTCTACTAGATCTTGGATAACAGAATGAAAAAAAATAGTATTTTGGGTTTACTGCTCAGATTTTCATTTTGACTTCGGAATTTGAACTTTCCTCATTTTTAGCAACAGAGGCAATCGTTATTTTCATTTTTTCTGCACATCCGCTTCTTTCACCTGCTGTCACCGGATGGGTTGGTTTTCGCTCCCGCAGGTCTTAAAAAATCAGCTACAAACTCTAGGCAGTGAGGGAACAAAATTTGCCCTCAAGATATCGAACCAGTCTGAGAAATTTAAGCAGAAATTAAGTTAGTAGCATTCAGGTTCAAACAAATAAAAGAAACTCAATCCAAACGAATCCAAAAACAAGGCAAGGCTGCACAGCAACAAAGGACAGCCTCCCTTTATACGGCCTATAGTTATAATCAGGACGACCGGAACCGTAGCCCATAATATCGCATATCTTAACTCTACCATCGGCTCCTACTTGAAAGCGAAATACATCGTGTGTGGAAATGATGGGCTTCTCGCACGCCTACAGTCGAGTGTACTCCAACACACTCTGCCATTCCGTTTTGGATGTCGAAGCGCTAAAAACGAATGTATCTGTTGATACGATGAACATGGGAGCAGAACCGTTCACAAGTACAAAATTGTACCGCCATCAGATCTGCCAGAAGAAACTCTACGCGCTCTCCTAACAATTTACGTCTTAGAAAAAACATTCACCTTTGAGTGAAATATGTAGCGGCAGAAGAACGGAGTCTTCAAGGAATCCCCACTTGGCTTTTTACCTTCGCCGACTTCTCTACGTTCGCTTTTGAAACATCATTACTATCCTGAAATAGTATCTAATCCTACATTTTTGTTAAACAACATTCTAGCTATTTTTAATTCTGATAATCACATTGATCATTTTATTCATCAATTCGAATTCAACCCTGTTTTAAAATTCACAAAAAGTCTAATATAAAACGATGCCTTTCAATTTTTATACGTCTAGTTAGTCATTAATAGTGTTGGAACAAAATTCTCCGTTTGCATTAAGCCAAAAAATACCTGTAATTACACCAATTTTGACCATCAATTATAAGTAATCTGTCATCAAAGCTCTACTCCATAGAACCGTAAAACTGTCAAGCTCGTGAGCAGGATTTCCCACCGTTGTCTTGAGACGAATACTAGTCTTTTCGAATTGTGGTTCCCTTCTGGCTCGTGTTGAGATGACAAGAAATGAAGGATTCGATCACAGTATCAATATTGAAGGAAATCATCTTGTGGAGAACTCACTCCTATTCTACGAGCACTTTGAGAGCGCGTCTTCATTTAATACCGATAGAAAAACTCTCAACATAATCCAGTACGTGAAACCGAGTTACAATAACGGTCCAGTCAAGCTCATAGCATATTTCAAACCTTGCAAGTTAAATTCATATTTTTCCACCAGACCAACCAACCAAGCCTACCGCAGATGGAGCCAAAAGTTAGGTATCATTTGTATAGTACAGAAAATTGATGTAATGTAAATCTCCAGGGATTTACAACAAATGACATTTGAAAGCGATACAGCCAACATAGGTACAATCTCAGTAGCATAAAATCGCTACTTTTTTGAGCATCGCATGAATGTACCCCCGGTTGAAACCATAATCTACTTTGCCATTAAAATTCCGTCATCATAATACCCTTAATTAGAAATAGCAGTGGTAAAATTAATTAAATAGGAAAATATGTACATCAATGTAAAAAAATGATCGTTTTCTATTTCTATACAACAACTAGTCTTGAAACATCTCGTAACGGTCCTCTGTATAATGTACTAAACAACCCGTGACCCGTAGGGTCAAATAAAATTTATCAAAATCAAACCGTATCCAGATA
>VOMN01090258.1:0-12451 GCA_014899125.1 Orchestia grillus | reverse complement strand
TGATACCAAATAAATTTTGAAGATATTCTCTATTATGTGGTCAAACGCAGGCATCTCATTTGAATCTTTCGAGCAGCCGCGCTGTGTCCTTAATACGCAAAGGAGAAAGCTCATCTTCAGCTCCCTTTTTTTGCTTAGACCTCGTTTTAATGCATGCTGAACATTTTAGTAAATTGTCGAACACGACTTTCAGACAGTTCGCCACTCAAGACTGGCTTCAATTTCCGAATCATTTCCGAATTTTCACGACCACGCATGCTAATAAGGCTATTGAGGAATTTCTATACTGACTACGAGCGTGTCGAAGAAATAAATTCTTTAACACGTTGACTCCGATTCTCCGCACAGGTAAAATTACATGCCGTCAAATATCTCTACTGTGGATTTAAAAATGAAGGATTTTGATTTCACAAATTTGGTTACTCTGGTAATTTTCTTTCTAATCAGAACTAGCTTATTCGATTGATGAACAAAAATGTGAAGAAAACTCGAAAATTTGTATTTATACATGATAGTGCTTTGCTTACATTAGGTCAGGTTAGATGATCGCGTGTACCATATATGACCCACTTTGGAGTCAACGTGTTAAATATGGGGTAGAAAGTGTGAAAGATTCTCGTACAAGAGGTGAACAACAAGGTACGGCACCGTTTCCAATACGGTGGCGCGGGATAAGAGAAATGAAGCAGGCCTAGTTATAAGACCTAATTCGCACACTCACTTATTACAGAAAATGTCACGGATTCTTATAAATTACGAGTGTCACGGGGGAAAGCTAAATATCCAAGAAATACGGTGAGTGCAAACGGTATAGGGAAACGCAGAAAAAAAGAAGCTTAGAAGCCCTGCAGGTGTTCCCTACCTAATATGCCAATTGAAGCTTAACACGTTGGCCGCGATGTGCGCCATATTGGTACACACAATCAGCTAACCTAACCCAACGTAACTTGAGCACTAAGATATATGAATACAAATTTTTAAGTTTTCATAAAATTCGTGTTCATTACTCGAATAAGCTAGTTTAGATTAGAAGGAAGATGAATAAGATAACCAAGTTGGTGAAAATAACATTCTTCATTTTTATATTCGCAACGGAGATATTTGTCGACATGAAATTTTACCTGTATGGAGAAATCGCGGCCAACGTGTTAAATTTAAGGTAAGACACTTCCGTAGCGGGAGCTTTTCTGACGTCACGTAGACAACCTGACTTGGTTTTCCTCCGCTCTTCACTGTAATTTCTCAAGCGAAAAGGTTGTGGAAAACTTCGAAAATGTTCAAAGTTTATAAAAAGCTAAGGGTTATTACGAACGTGATCACCTTAAGAATTTTTTTAACGTGGTGCAGGGTACCACTTATAAAACATTGGCTCCCAGTTTTCAGGAAAGTGTAAAACCTGAAGCTAAAAATTGTGGAATGAAGTAGATTATCAGACTCGAACACGGAACTTTGGCTTCCCGGTCTGGCGAAAGAAAATATGCGGAAACTGCAATTATGGAGCCCACAAAACTAACCCACAGCGGCCTCGTGCCACAAACGTCAATGGCTCCTCAGAAAATTAGCATGAATACCCTCGAGGAGAAATAATTCCAACGCAGATGAGAGCAGACACTGGTATTTTTGCTCCCAAGAATGAATTAGGAATTACGCACCTCTTCCGATCAACTTCAATCTTACACGATGTGCTGAAGAAAGCTATCTTTGCGAGCCTAAGGTGGGAAATCTAGAAACGAAGAATGAAATTAATAAAAACTAAACGATCTTCACGTAGAAGCCGGTCGTACCGAACTTAGTTTTCCTATTAGTGCAGATAAAAGCAAATGAAGAGACACGAGTTGCCTAACTTCACGCGATACGTCGGACAAACTTGTGACGGCAACTCATAATTCGCAAGTGTGGAATCAGGCGTACCAACTTCTCAACATATGCAATTTGCAATTGTTATCCTCGATAGCTGTTGTTGGCTCTGTACTTCTCCGTGTCAGTTACTACGAAAGTTTTTATACTAATTGATTTCGATATCCTAGTCGAAGCATGTTATTGGTGAATGTACTTTACGAACAATATAATTGAGTTTCACATACATTAACAAATGTAACTCTGATGCTCACCGACCGTTATGATATTTTTGTGTATATTTATGAGTACATATTATGCCCTGTGCTTCGCTCATCTACGTGTTCCGTAAAATAAATATCAGAATTAGAAATTTCACAATGTAGAGAACTCTGGCTTACGTTTACACCTCGAGCTGTTGTCCTCAAGGCAGTCCTAGTTTCATTCACGCCTCAACCAACCCGCTTGGCACGTTGCCTTAACTTCTTTAATTTTCCCACTTTCTTCGCTATCTTTTCTTTGTTTTTCCTTTCTCTTTATTCTTTACTTGCTTTCTCTAACCGTAAGGGATCCAGCGTGTGACCATACCTTGTGTAGGTTTCTCGTTTATTACAGTCACATATAAGCCTTGTAGCTTATTCGGGCCCACATGTGATATATATCTTGATCTCAGTTCTTCGTCAATCCTCATTTGATTGTAAACCTGTATCTGATGTAAATTACTTGTTGTAAATAGATGTTTACATACTAAATGGTCCCTTCTCTTTCGGAGCGACAGTTTGAGTTACTGCAGCCCTGCAATCTATAACACTGCTACTACTCAAACCGAGCTAAAACTCCATACGGCTAACGAGTGTGTATGACATTATGAGGTTCGCGACACCATCACTGATGTTGGACCACCATGCCCTCTGGCAGACCTTCAGCACGAACGTCTTCACTTTAAGGATATGTCCCATCATTTTTTCGAAAATCATAGGATTTTCGTCTTTTGTGCTTATATTATTCAAGAATGTGTACTGAATCATCTGCCAAAATTTTGTGTAATTCCGACGGTTGGATCGGGAAAAAGATACAGACCTCGGAGTGGAAAAAACTTAGCAAAGTTTCCATTTTTTTGGAAAATTCATAGAAAAACGAAAAATTGATTTATTCACAAAATGACCGTCCAGTTTATTGTAAGCATTGAGACATATAAATGGGACCTGCCCCATCTTTCTAGTGCAAATAGTAAGGGTGTTCTCAGCTTTCGAAGATTTAAAAAAAACGTTTTCTTTCGATTTCTCGTTTTCTTTCGAGCAATCGAAAATTGGTCTTAAAGCCAAATGTGTTGCATCTATGGAGTTACATACGTGTGCCAAATGTGAAGGAGATCCGTCCCACAGGGAAAGACGTTGGTTGAAAATGGGACAAGCCCCTTAATTAACAGACTAAAAACGGTCGAGGTAAGAGAGCTTAGAACAGTTAGCTACCGTATAATGGCCGGTAGTTACACTAGCTTTAACTCAGCCTCAGCGAGCCTAACTTGGCAAGCATTTGACCAGTAGACTAGCATTAACGGGCTCATAACGGCATTGGTAGCTAGCTCACTATATGCAGGCCCTTGCAACTCGGGATTTAGTCGGTGTAATAGCAAAAGACATCTCAAGAGCACAACCCGCTTGCCACTTTCCTCCCTCGCTCGGAAACGGCCAGGTTCCGTGACTGTCGAATTCTTTATTGAGCGGCAGCACTGACCGGGGAACAGCACAAGTTATGCAGGCATGTCTCTGTCACGGGAGGGTCTCAATATTTCGAATATGTTGAAGAGCAGAGCGTGGAAAACGTGTTTTTACAGTTTAATCGCAATGGATCAATAAATATAATACTTGTTTTGAATTTTTAGAATGAACAACATTAACGTAGTTACTTAGGGTTTCATTTTACGCTATTTGATGGAATATTCGAGAAAACAATGATCGCACCATCACTTACTACGTCGTGGGAGCCAAAGAGTCCAGGCTGACTGAATGAAAGTGAAGCTATTAAATATCTTAACTGCAGCTTTCGAACACGACGTGTTTTATTTTGAATATATGTATTAACTGTCTTCACAACTGTGACGAAAATTTTAAGCATGATTCTGTTGAAAAAGCATAGTTTAAAGTTAAGAGGAAATACATAATAAAATTTAGAGATTATTCCTAGATAGACTGTCCCAAAGTTAGAAGATCATTTCATTCAGATGATACAACAGGACAGGATTTTCACTCCCCTAACTGTTGATAATCTTGTTCAAAGCATTTAGATGGACAGATTCTGCAATTCTTATATCTTTGCATGCGTGGTGACAGCTTACATTATGCCATAGCAAATACTCAACCCACATATAGGAGTATTTGACTAGTCAGCCTATACCTTTTGCCATGTGGGTAGCAAGACTACAAGAAACCTCTGGAAACTGCTCGGAAAAGTCCAAAATTACTTAATGTTCGTGAAAAATTACACTCAATCCGTAAGCAACAGAAAACTGTTGTGCGAGTTTGTAGGTTTGGTCAAAATGCTCTATGGATTTTCGCATAGCATTAGTGGTTTTCTTGTAGTTTAAGGCCGATGCTTGTGTTTCGGATCGGCCCGACACTGAGCCTATCTCACACCACGCGAGAGACGGAGATGAACTTCACAGCACTGACGAACTCGTAAAATGACAAGGCATCGAATATACGAACTGATGAATGCAGAAAAATGTGCGTATTGTCCACGTGATATCGGAGAAATTTTAAAGTCATTTCCCTAGTTATGCTAGCTGTTCTTCCTTGCATACGTCTTGTAGTGGCGGGAGGAGAGACGAAGAAAGTATATTTATAAGTTGAGGGGCGTGGGTGTGATGGTACGGATTATGGACAGGAAATGAAAGTGTCAGGTACTTAGCAGGAGAACATGAAATAATAAAGAATAGTGTAGTGTGTCAGCCATGCCGCTGAATGAGGTTCAGAGATTGGGTGATGAAAGTCATCTGGCAAAGAGAGAAACTACGAATAAATACCGAGTTTGAAGGAAGAAAGAAATGTACTTGAACAAGTTCTCCGGAGGATAGGTCGCACAGATGAATATTTGCGAGGTCGTGGTGGCTGTAAAGTTAAACGTAATGCAGTTGTGTAAAGCAGAATGCTAATAGCTGAAAACAAACGAATAGAGGCAGTGCAGGACGACAAGGATGCTACATCCGCTATTTAGCTGTTTAGGGTTTAAAACAATATAATTAATAATTAAATAATTGCACGTACACACGTTTAATAGATTATAATTATAGTCTATCAAGCGTGTTTTTTGCACCTACAGTAATTTATGCAATTTTGCACCTACTGTATATGATTGATTACAATCAATCATATACAGTAAGTGCAAAATAGGTCCTACACTAAATCAAAAATTAATCTAACATTGACATACTATAGCAGAGTAATCGAAAATTGAACATCTTACGTATTTTTGCAAGCTGAATACTAAATCGGTATAAGACGGTATAAATAGTAAAGCAATAATATAATATCGACCAAATTCTGAGATTATTATCGCCGCAAAAGGTACACAACATACTCACAAAATTAGTCAAAGCTACTTTACATAGTCTTAGCTTATTCCAAAAGGGTTAATGTGACAGGAATGCTGTTGAACTTTCTAGGAAAAATCTATTTCGTTCACGTACAACAGTGAACATCAATCAATGTCTGAGAGCTGCATGAAAAGGAAATCATAGTTCAACACCTAATTCTAATACAGCGAAGACTAAAAAATTGCTAGAAAGGAGCCGAGGAGAAATTGTTCAATTAAATAAATACGGTTTGTGTTATGAAAAATTTCATCTCTGCTAAAAATACCAACCCCAGCTATTGGTGACATGGTTCTTGTACTATCAGTCAACTGCGCGTCCACCACGTTCAGGGCGTTCATTTAAAATTTCAAACCATGTGGCTATACGTACAATCCGTAAAGTAAGGAATAATCTTCCAGTCACTCTATCTAAACTTCAAATGATTTGGAAACGGCTGGGACAAATGCACGTAGAAGCACTATTCGAACAATTTTTGGGGAACGAGAGATGCAGTTTCTTCGCACACCACGAAAAACCCCTTTGTTGAAATCAGTTCATATTAAGACTACACTTACAGAAGCCCTCAAGACTTCGAGACTCGGTGCCATGGTCGAACATGACGAAGATTGAGTTATTAGGGCGCAACTTTGACAATTTGTCGGATATTTATCTCACTCACTGTTCGTAAAAATTGATGAATTTCTTTTGAAATATTCCTTTGTTGAGCTATTCTGATAGATCCAAAAATCTTTTTTATAACTACTACTGCTATCAAATTCAGAGGGCATGCAAATGCGTCAACAACTCAAACTACAATTAAGTTCATAGTTGAACTCTACACTCAACATCCATAGTTTAGAGTTTCATTGTACTCACGCTCCCGTCTCCACTGAACTCACGCTCCCGTCTCCACTGAACTCACGCTCCCGTCTCCACCAAACTCACGCTCCCGTCTCCACCAAACTCACGCTCCCGTCTCCACCAAACTCACGCTCCCGTCTCCACCAAACTCACGCTCCCGTCTCCACCAAACTCACGCTCCCGTCTCCACCAAACTCACGCTCCCGTCTCCACCAAACTCACGCTCCCGTCTCCACCAAACTCACGCTCCCGTCTCCACCAAACTCACGCTCCCGTCTCCACCAAACTCACGCTCCCGTCTCCACCAAACTCACGCTCCCGTCTCCACCAAACTCACGCTCCCGTCTCCACCAAACTCACGCTCCCGTCTCCACCAAACTCACGCTCCCGTCTCCACCAAACTCACGCTCCCGTCTCCACCAAACTCACGCTCCCGTCTCCACCAAACTCACGCTCCCGTCTCCACCAAACTCACGCTCCCGTCTCCACCAAACTCACGCTCCCGTCTCCACCAAACTCACGCTCCCGTCTCCACCAAACTCACGCTCCCGTCTCCACCAAACTCACGCTCCCGTCTCCACCAAACTCACGCTTTAGCCTTCACCAAACTCACGCTCCCGTCTCCACCAAACTCACGCTCTCGTCTCCACCAAACTTACGCTTTAGCCTTCACCAAACTCACGCTCCCGTCTCCACCAAACTCACACTCCCATCTCTCCCAAACTCACGCTCCCACATCTCTCCCAAACTCACGCTCCCATCTCTACCAAGCTCACGCTTAAGCCTTCACCAAACTCACATTACAGTTCCCATTAAAATCCCGCTACAGTTCCCACTAAACTCAAGTCACAGTTCCCACTAAAATCACGTTACGGTTACTACCAAACTCCTTTTACAGTTACTACTAAACTCAAGTCACAGTTACTACTAAACTCAAGTCACAGTTACTACTAAACTCAAGTTACAGTTACTACTTAAATCAAGTTACAGGTACTACTAAACTCATGTTACAGTTATTGCTAAACTCATGTTACATATACTATTAAAATCATCGTAGTTTCTTCGAAAATTTCGCATACTTTACAGTAAAATTGCGCTAATTGCCCCCTTCTCTACTTATTTCTACAGTTAAAATTAAGATCGTATCCGCAGTTCACTGTGATCATTAATACGGAATAATACGGGCTACATAAAAATTACTGGCAGAGTCTCTCCTTTAATAATATATTTCTTTTCGAAAATCCGGTTGTCATTTCAAGCGCATCAGTATGAAACTGACAAACTGATCTGTAATGCCCAAGAGAAAATTACTATTTAAAAAAACGATGATTGAGTTTTTCCAGCGTATTCCTGAATTCCCGAGGGAAATATTTTCATTTCACGGTTCCAGTACAACTTTTTCTTCGTTTTCGTGGTTACCTTCAATATTTCAACCATTCGACGTTACTTCTTTTGTTTAATCTCAAGACAAGCGTGAATAATGATTAACCCCTTCGAACGACTACTACACAGTAATTGTTAAATTAACTTCTGGTGCGCTGCGAACATTTTTGTCAATGATTTGGAGTTTCACAAACATCGATTTATAGGCCAAAAAACTTGTTATTATCGAAGACAATTTACGTTAAAGACTATAATGATTCAACACAAGAATTATTCTTTTTCGAGTCGGAATTTTTCAGTCTCATTCAGTTCATGCTGAACAAACTAAGCTTGTTTTCTTTTAAAAGTTTTTTCATGTATTGAAACATTTTTTTAGAGAAGTTTTGAATATATATGCCCGGTCTCAGACTACGTTGCTCGGAATTTGGTTGAGCAAAGCTTGAGTTGACCACGCCTTCAACAGATGGTGGACTTCCTCTTTATTTCCTGATCTATAACCTCCCCAGAGGAATGAGCTACCTCACTACAGCTCTGATTCCAACACACCATCACCGAACGCCGTCATAAAACCCTGAAATGCTTTAGAGTTTAGACGCAGAATGACCCAGTTTGTACTCAAACAGCGAGATGACTCGGCAGTATTTCACTTTTTTTATTAAAATTATGCTGATAAATGACAACATAGGAAAACCCCGTGAAAATAAAAATGAGGAATGAGAAGTATTTCTGCTGCACCATTGAGGTTACTTCGTCAGACGACAGGTTGTATAACTGACCCATAAATGAGTCCTTTCATGTGTGACAACCTGACTAAATCTTTTTTATATCTCCAAGAAAAATCACGACTTCTACTAGTTGAATACTGTTTCCATAAAAACAAACAACTTCGATTAATATCAGTTCCACACACGTCAGTAACTGTGTATAGCACATTGCTGCTTCCAGGTAGCACTCCATCAAAACCTCTAGGTCCCGATATACATTAAAAATGATTCAAAAATCATTCTAAATGGAAGATACACGTCGAGATAAAATGACGTCTACAACAATACAACATTTGAGGGGACTTAAATGGCAGCTGGCAACCGCTACTATCATTCCATCGCCAGAATGGAACGCAGGAATCTCACCCGTCTCTCGAAAAGGGCTCAACTCGAAAACGCACCGAACAGCAATCCCCTTCATAGCTCCCTGGTTCAATTTTAACACTTTTTCGATGAGTCTCAAAAGCCTAGACTACTCTAGCAGACTTCAATGTAGAAACTATAATATACTGGACTATTCGACAGCAAATGTTACTGTAGCGTTGGTACTAAGTATCTCAAAAGAACAACCAAAGGAGTAGGGTATGGAGACTTAAGTGGGAACGAAAGACCGAGGCCCTAAAGGCCTATCTACTGCTGAAGTACCCTAACAGCGCCCGCTAGGAACGCCAGTCCCCAAAGTATACGACAAATGAACCTAATTATTGCTCATCCTATGCCCTTGAGGAGCCCCCTGAGGGGAATGTCGTCAACCTGAGGTTATCAGAATGCATCTTAATTCATCGTGAAATATCTGTGCCATTAGACACAAGTTTAAGTGACCGTTTGCTTCAAGGCCAGTACAATTTTCTTTTCATTTCAGTTCAAGTTTATCTGGTAAACTATTCGATTAATGAGCACTAATTTTACAGTTCTACAGATATAGAAGCCTCATTACTTAAGCTTTAAAATTCTAGAAAACACACTGACAGGTTCTTAGAAAGCAGAAGAGAGGTTTATTCTCACGTTTATTTTTGGCACAAATTGAAATGAGATTCACTGTCGTGTAACTACATTGCGTAACCTTCACTGATCACATATGCTACACATCTCCTATAGATCAGCTCAACACTCATAATTCCAATCGAAAGTTAGGTCTAAAATAGTTTTCCCTTAATTAGTAACAGCATTCTCGTTTTATTTTCGTTCTCCTCTCTCAATCGACGACGTAGAAGAGCGGGAAGCGATAGATTGCAAACATCTGGATACGAATAAAAAATGCATCAAAACGACAGAAAATCCTAAAATTAGTAGTTTTTGAATACAAGAAGAACCATCTAGTTTAATCCGTACCTGATTTGCGCCAGAAATCGTGGAACAAACGAATTGAATTGAAGAACGAATCGTAGCTGCAACAAAGAAACTTCGCCCAATATTCAAGTTGCGAGATACGTTTCGGTCAAATTTTTGTCCGTTCTCCTAACGTGAACACCAATAATCTATCTGAAAACAAGAAGCATCATTAAAATACATGAGTGAATGGTTTCGAAAAACTTGCATCAAATTCAATAATAACTATGCATCGTAACCTCACAGGAACAAACAACGAAAACTGTAGCGTCAATGACAAACGATGATAGCGAAAGACTACTGTGGCCATGACAACCGTAGCAAGGGCTTCTCAAGGATGACCATGACGGTAAATGTAACCTTGAGGAGCCCAAGTAACTAAGACGTCAACTCTGTAGTTTGGCTAAAAAACCTGTCACGAGTTTCAGTAAGATTCTTGGGTTAAGATTGGAGTAATAAGATATCGTTTAATGGTATAGAATGCATTGAGACGTACATTTATTCTATCGTACTGATAAAAATTAAAACGAGTGCCAAAATTCGTGGAGGCACTATCAAGATATAAAAGTTCCACTTGACCGATGAATTATGTAAAGCTTGCTTATTTTTCATACGTAATGAAAGCTATTGCATCGTCGAAAAATTACGGTTGTTCCTGTAGTGTCGAAGGTTAACTCGTATACAAATACAACAGGTGAACCTATCCAATAGGTTAACAAGAAAAGGTGAGGAAGTCGTAGGCAGCTGGACTCGCCCATAACGAAAATTTTCAATAGAAGTGTTTCTGATTTTTCTGTGAACATCGATGGAGTCACTCTGATCAATACGTAGTATCGAAGGTACCTGAGCGACATGTTTGCTCAATTCAAGACCTTACTTTTGTCAAACGATCTTCATTGCCAGAGTAAAAATATCACGTGCGGTTTTTCGCTTTCAAAATGCAAGCTCTCTCCTTCTGTTCCGCTTAACACACCGCTGCTATCGCTTTCGAAGTTGTTGGAATTATCTTTGGAACACTTTCCTCAGATAGCTGCCTCTGAGAATATTTTTCATCTACATTCAGGAAACAACGTTTTTCTTTAGAAATTTTCGGTACGAAGAAAACGAGGACTGCGGAGGCGACGTCTCCAGAGTAAAGAAGGTGAGAAAGACGGCCAATCTACGCGAATAAAACCCGGCGGACACGCAGAGATGAGTCGCGGCTCAGCCCCAAGCTCCTGTATCGCCACAACTTGAGCATCTTCTCGCTCATACCTTTCTTCAAACGCCATGGATTCTCTACACACATCTCCTCGGTCGCAACCCAAACATGTGGTTCAAATTCACAGTTGATCACTCTCCGATAGTGAAAGAAAAACAGTTAATAGCAACAGCCTCTAAAACATTTGTCGTGAAAGGTAGTTGCTCAGCGACAACTTGCTGGGGCTAGCTTGGTGCAACAGCTCGTTCAGTGTAACCCGAGTTGAGTGCTAGCTCCTTAAGTACAATAGGGACACCTCAGTCCTGGCTCAGTTGCTGGTTTGTATAATTTTCCTAAACATTTTCTCAGCTTGAGATCGATCGTGACTCTCTTAGAACAGCAGGCAATAAAAAATTGCGCATTTCATCCAACGCTAACTGAACACATCCCTCCAAACTTTTCATTTGGATACCTAAAATTTACATTTTCTATATTAGGTACAAACAACCAAGTTAAGTTTTCAACATGTCTGGAGAAAAATATATATGTTCGGGATTTACAGGGTTAATTAATCACACCTATGCTTCAGCTGTACATTCAGCTTCATCTATCTCCCACAACGCAGTGCCAATGCACTTACAAGCGAGTGGTGTGCGTAATTCGTACTCTACTGATGCAGTTTGATGAGTACAGAAAATTATTATTATTATTATTATCATGATTATTATTATTATTATTGAGCGGTGACACCCCACTGTAGTCCGGGCGTGAAGGCCCCAACATCTCCAAGGTATCCAACGTATGATAGTTCAATGCTCCCCTAACCACACCCAAGGCGATCTTAGAATGAAAAGAAGGGACTATTAGTATGGACTCGGAAAACGGGGAATCTATACACAGGTGTGTTCCCATCCATGATTCCCTGCACATAGAAACAGGAAGTTAAGAAAGAAGAGGAAGAAAAGATAAAGAATAATCAGAAAAGAAAGCGTGAAAATGGATAGAAGCAAAGTGGGAACGAAAGATAGAAGTCCTGAAGCCCTAGCTATAGCTGAGGTAACCTAACAGTATCTCCTGGGGACGCCAGTCATCATAACACACGATAAACGACCCTTGCTGACCTAACCATACTGCCTATGGCTTATCCCAGGCCCCCTAAGGAGGGAAAACGCAAAAAATTGTCGTACATGAGAACACGTGGCATGGTATTGTAAAAATTGCAATGCGGGAACTACGTATACTGTTGTACTCTCGGTACAGAAAGAACCAAGTCCTTTCAGTAAAATGATTTACTCGTACCAGCTGGATATGGGAAAAATTCTCGAAGAAATGGTTTACAGTAAAGAATAAGTCGCTTTGGATGTTAGATTTCAATCGACGAAAATTAGATTTCATGGAAAGAATAACAAAATATTCATCACAGATTTGAGAAAGTAGTAAAATGTAATTGTAATGAAACTAGGAATATGAGAAGGAATAGAGATTTCTGGGGAAAAACTTGGTTAAAAAAAATGGGAAAAAACA
>VOMN01090257.1:0-32220 GCA_014899125.1 Orchestia grillus | reverse complement strand
TTTGAAACGTGAAAACCATCTTCTGCAGGTCTTTTCATTCTCAATATCATTTCCATAAGTGTCTTTGAGTGTTTTTGCTGCTGAACTTGCCGTATTGCCTTTATGGAATTCAAACAGTCAAATATGCCTGATATGCTCTTTACTTGGTGTACATTAGAGCTAAAAATAGTTATTCATAAGGATAATTATCACACAATCTGAAAGAAGAAACTATATTTGATTAATTACCATATATATAATCATACATCATTAACAAGCTAAATTGAAGTAATCGTGCCCTAAACACATAGCTCAAAAATTCGAGAGAACTTCTGTTTCAACCTGATAGTATTATTATGCGGAAGACTAGAAAACGTTCAGGTGCGCCGCTCCTACATCTGCAGGTTGTTCATAATACACTAAATGTATTGGTATTAATGACCACATCTACGAGTGCTAAGTCAGATCTACCATCAGTGACCAGATCTGAACTGAATCATAGTGCTAAGATCTGCTGTCAATGACCATAAATTTCTTTTTCGCGTTCTATTGCCTCATAGTTATTCGATAGCAGTTTAAGAACTCGTGATATTAACTTCATTTAGCGTGCTGCGTGCGAGTGAAATGTCATCAAACTAAATTGTTCTATAACTTTGCATATATTTTTTTCGGTTTTCAGTTTCGTTACCATTTTGGTGGCTAACAAATTTAGATCTCTGTCGTAAACAGTCAATCAATGGCCTTCGATGAACCTGTGTAATGGACAATCGAAGTGAAACAACCTTGTCATTTAGACTGATTTCACGAATTACAATAATTGTGCACGTGGACTTGTCTCTTCTGTTTAATTTGTCTCTCATTATTCTTGTCTTAGCATTGCGTTTGTCGTCTGCGAAATTAATCCGGTGACTCGTCCGTGCGTTTCTTTTTCTTGAATATGCCAGAAATATTCAACATGTGCTGTAGACGTTCGAATAGGATGAAAACCTTAGTACCTATTTTTGTCTCTGTTTCCAGTATCTTTGAGTCTGCAGACTCCCGCGTTTCATGAGAGCTCATTTAGAAATATTGGTTCTTGAAATTCGTCTTGGGTTGAATTGCTTTCAAAAATAAAATTCCTTTAATTTTATGTGCCTTTTCCGCCACGATGATTATGGTCATTCACGCAACCTACTGCGCTAACGTACTTGACGTCATTTTTACCTTATCTATTATATTTTGCCGTATCGTGTGTTCATTATGAGCCAGTTACCATTTTTTCAGCTATTGCGCCTCACCTCTGCTGTACCGTAATAGGTTCGTCTTGCCATTTGTTCTCGATTTGTTGTGGATGCTTTACATCGATACCCGAAGATGTTTCTTCGGGGGAGGGTGTCTAAACGAAGTTTTGGTGTCAAAGCTTGCTGAATGCCCTGCTCCCAATGCAGTGCGACCGTTCAGGAGTAGTAGGTGATGTTCAAGGAGTCGATGTTGAAGTGCGGACGCACGCTTTATCTTGGGACTCAATTTTTCCTTGATATGTACGTAGAATCAAGTATTTGCTTGCTATTGGTGGTCTAATTTGCCGTATTCTCTGTTTTTTCTCGTTTTGGTATCGTTGCGCGGTAGTGCACCTTACACGTATTCCTGACTAATTACATTACATCGTAACTTGTACTTGGAGTTTTGTAAGCTTCGGTTCAAGTTCGGTCGGTTTGGATTTCATTTATTTCTCATGGAAGTGATATTGGAGAAGTGGAGCGGACACCGTACCTGATTTTAGCCTTTTTACTTTGATCTTCAGGGAGGTCGAGCTGCGTTGATGCTTTGTCGTTCGTAGCGGCCTTACCAATCCGTACATAAAAATTCGACCAGGAACCTGGGGAGCCTTTGCCGCACCGGTATTCCAGTGCGTATTTATTGTTTATTTTCTCGTGTGCTCAATTCGGTTTTATTCTGTAGCTTACCATGTACTCCCTTCGATCCTCGCCTGCCTGTCCGTTTCAGCTTCGGTTGTGGAAAAATCTCGAATTGGAAAGACCGCTTTTCAATCACCATTGAAATTCTTGCTGTCAGAAGAATAATTTGCCAAAACCATTTCAGAAAACGTATTCTTACACAAGGGATTGGCACGTAGTTATGAATTATTGCTAGCTTAGTATGTACGAATAGTTCGAGTACAAGTTTACAGAGGAATTATTCTTTTTTTGTGTATTGTTTGTGATACTCGCAGTTTCAACTGCGTAACAAATTATCGGATCATGAATTTTACTTACTCGCCTATCGAAATTTGGCATGTACCCAATGTCGTTTTATGCATGTCAAAGCCTGTACGATACGGTATGGAGGGCAAATGATGTTAAAATACTTTTTCCCAAGGTACCTTTTCAGTATTTAGTCAGCTATTGGGAGTTGGAAATACAGTGCTTAAATTTGAATGTCAGGTATAAACAATACCAAAAGTGGCTCTCCTTCGCACCATAACAGGTTTGGTTCCTTCTTATTTTTCTTTAAATCTTGCGATCAGTTATTTGTTGAAAATAACACGAAAGAACGCTGTAAGGAAGTGCGGGATGACGTTTCGAACATCTTTATTCACCATACAATATTGAAAACACGGTGACAGAGCACGAAAAATTTCTTTTTTCTAGCCGTTGCAATTTTTTCGTACTTTTGCATTCATGCATCGTTGATATGTTGTTCTCATGAGCGCGTGCATTATACCGATTGGACGAATGCCCTGAGGTGGCCATTGCTCTCTATTCAAGACAATTGCGCACAGGAAGGCTTTCAGCTCCTTGGGCGGGCTCCAGCTTGACAGTATATGCTGTAGCCGGAGCTATGATTGGCACAATCCATTTGCGTGGCGTGTTTGATCAAAATCACGTCTCATTGGGCTTGACTGACCTCTCTTTCATCTTCCCTTGTAATATTATGCGGATTCTTTCGGGTTGGAAACGAGCAGCACCGATATTTTGTTTTTTGTAGCCGTAGGCGTTTGTGTGCGAAATCTTTTAGATTTTTTTGCTGCCAAAACAGCGGTGACGGCTGCGTGGTGGCATTTGGTTGTGTTCTTTTGCGAGTCGCTAACAGCTTTCCATTCATCGCGGGGCCCGGGGGGAGGAAGGCACGTCTGCTGTTGCTGCACCTTTTTACCTCAGTCGCTCTCTGAGAAACGACTCCAATTTCCAGCGCATTATGAGACTAGCCTTTTAGACTTCTTGTGTACGTTTGCCTGTGTGTACGAATTTCAGTATTCGGCCGGTCTTTTGTGACGTCTACATGGCCCCGCCGGACTCGTCAGTCGCCTCGACTCTAAAGTGAAGCTCCTGTTGCGCACTTCCTCATTTTGCCTCACTCTTGCTGCCCTGATAAAAGCGTCTACTTGGTCGCCATATTCTCTGCCTACCGAATGAAGCTCGGCTCACCAAGTCATTTCGAGAATTGAATTGTGATTTTATTGCGTTAACATTTTTTTGGTATATTTATTCATATTGTTATTAAATAACTCGTATTTCGAAGTTCAAAATGCAGGTATTCAAAAACTATCACGTAAATACCGAGTGTGACAAATAAGTATTACAGAGGTTTGATCGTAATTATTGTAGACTTTTTTCAATATCCATGACGATTGACATTTATAGATTATTTATTATTTAGTTTTAAGATACTAAATTCAACATCTGGTTGTGCAATTTTTAATAGTTACTTCATGATCAATCGTAACGTGGAAACACAATTTTTGGGAGACCCTGTACCGATTATCGAGGCAGCACAGTGAATTTCGCTGTGTTTTGCAGTGTGTGATGACTCGAACAGCTCACCAGTCCTTCCTCTTCTAAGTTGTCGGAGCGCTCCACAACCTTTTCCCTCTCATTGCTAAGTATCTTGCGCGCATCTGTTTGCTCTACAAACAGAAATTTATCGAAGGATAACTCGACGAATGGCTTCGGTTCATCCCCCCTAGCAATGAAGAGCTGCGCAATTTTTTATTCGAAGGTTTCCGGTCTCATTTTTCAGACTCCAACCGAGCCATCGTCGTAATATTTTTACTTAATGCTGAACTGAAATATGGCAGGGCTGCGACAGTCGCTTATTAGGCAAGATTGTTCGATTTTTATTCTTAAGAGAAATTCGAAGCTCCCCAGACTCCAGATGTTTGCGAGGTGTCGTGTAGAGGAGGCGAGCGTCTGAGTTTCGTGTACCGCGAGTGCGACGTAAAGACCGTCTCCTGGTACCGAGAGTAGATCAGTACATGTGTCGTCGATGTTACTTTTTTTAATTTCAGCCGTTTCTTAATCAGCAGAAACAGTATCTTGTGTCTTTGGGTTCAAGTAACTGCTTAAACTCAAGCCATTTTAAGTTTTCGCGAGGAGTTCGTGTCAGGTGTTTTTCTTTTTCTCTATCAACTGTGTTGATATCTGCCCAAAATCTGATATTTCTGAGCATCAATCACACATATGTTCTTACTTGCTTTTAAACTCAAAACTTTTGTTTTCGTGTGTACCATCTCCCGCTTTAGAGGTATTTAATTCAATTGAGCTTGCATTTCTTTGCCACTTGTTTGCGTGTCGTACAGGCACCTTCACCCTCTCGACTGCCTTCACTTGCCGATCCTTACGCGCTCGCTGGCATCCCGATTTCCTGCCGATAATTGTTAGTCGTAGATTGCAATTTGCGTTTTTGCGAGAGGGGTCCCGGTGCTCGAGCGTTTCTTGTTTATTTGTCTAATTGCCTGAGATATCCCTGAGTTATTTGCACTAAATTGCTACGTCCTTCGATTGCTGACCAGCGTTATCTGCGACTTGGGTCGTCTTGGATTGAAGAGCCTCACGAGTTTCGTTGTTTATTTTCGCCACCTCGGTTCTGCGATCATTCGCGTAAACGAGATGCTCTCAGCCATTGAATTACTGTGGCATATTGTGGTGCACGAGCAGCCCTTGCCTTTTATTGACGTGTTATATTGCTTGAAATTCCTTTTTTTTAAAACGCTTTTAATTTACTTTCATATGTTTGCTGGTTGTGGAATGACGTCCGTACGCTCCTGTTACTTAAGATCTCAACTTCATCAACAAATTGCGAATTCTATTTCTCGGAATATCAAATTGCTAGCTGCATTTACAATGTCTTCTGTTCATTTTGTTCTGTACGAAGCAATGAGTTTTTGCCCAATTTAGGGGTGATTCCTGTCCGGTAATCCATGAAACTTAGTTGAATTTTGTTTGTTCATTTAGTCATTTATTACCAGTATCGTTTCGTTATCATGAAAGAGAGCTATTACTGCGTGTGATCCTGTTTTTAATATAGTGCGTCTCCAATGTGTGTGCAATCTAAAGTAAAACTTACAAAATCTAAGGTGGAGCCGCTCTATGCCTGGTTTCCCTGTGGGGATGAACAGTTTCGTGAAAATTTACGGAGATTCATTTCGTAACTATAAAAACATATTAGAGATGGAATCACCCATGACACCTCTAGCATTACTCAGGCCAGCATGAACGCAGACATGGAAGAGTTAGCAAAGGTCACAGCTTCAGAACGTGGCTTACTCTCAGTTGTGTGCCGCCATTGCGTCTGACAGATCGGCCTCATCTTCAGTCTTCACAAACTTCTTGCTCTAACTTCACTGCCGTGACAAATGCGGTTCAATCCTGCATGACACATAGGAAACAGTGCAATTGCACGTACTGCTTATCAAAACCTGTGTTAGCGGTGCGCGCACCATTCGTCTCGTTTTCCCATTTCCGTTTGTGGTCTATTTTCTGTTCAGAGTACCGGATGGCTTTCGGGGCACCTGTGTTACTATTAAATTCAATTTCTTGTGTAAAATGAAAGTATTGTAATTCAAGTCTTGAGAATGTTGCGTTGCACTTGAGTGAAACGCTCGTGGGTCCAGAGATGACATGATATTCGTTTAATGCGAAAGCTCTTCCCTCGCCTAGAGAGTGTAGTCTCGTTATTGCCAGAAGTCAATAGCAGCACTTTTATAATTGAGGCTTTAATATCATAGAATATACATTATTTCATGATGATCTTTACGCGGTGCTCGTGGCATAATTGCAAATTGAGTGATTTGAAGAGAACTTTTATGTAAACCTCTCAGAAGTTTAGGTTGTACATTCGGACAACGGTTATAAATATTGTGAACGAATTTTCTCTTTTACTAAATAAAAATCATCTGAAATCAGGTTATTTTTGTTCAGCATTTAGTTCTATGTTTTTGTGAATTCAATTACAGAAATATACTTTTTAAACAGCGACGCCTTCTTCATCTTATGCATGTTACAACCTCAAGTCGCGGAGCTCAGCTCCCAACCTTAGCAGGCCTCTTTGATGCCTTTTCTTTTTTTATCAGAATTTTGATCTTTTTACAGGGCTCTTTGTAACGGAGCTCTCCTTTGTTTCTGAGATCGCTCGTGGCAATTTCCTGGCAGAATGAAATCTGCCCAAGTTATGCAGCTCTCATGACACTGCTCGTGCGGGCTGCACTTTTCAAATCGTAAAATTTCCGCTTTAGCTTACCGTCCCCGCCTTTAATGCTTGGAGAATGGGTGGGTAAAAATGACCTGTTTCGAATTTTCTAATCGCCAACCAGGCTCAAAAAGTTGATTCAGATTGGTTTAGAAAATGTTATTTTCTTTTTAGTATATTTTTTCAGAAAGAAAACATCAGTACTATGACGATATATAAATTTTTAATTCCATTTTGAGTTATTTGGACGGATTGGCCATATTAGTTCATTTGTCTTGTCAGTGTGAACCTGCGTAAGAATGCCGTTCCGTAGTACTTGGCTGTTCTGGAGTTGGTGAAGGGACTATTCGCTTACGTCCGTGATTTTTTGCTGCCTTGGAAACATGCTCATTTTCTTTCTTTTGGAGTGAACAGACGTGATGTTTATTGCTCATTTAAATTGCATTGACAGGTTATTTTGGACGCTAAGGTTACTTTACGCAACACCAGTCGTTGGCTCAATTTGCGCTTGTTTGATTTTCGTATAAAGAACATCGATGGCGTGACGTGGCTATTAGCCGCTAATGACTTTCTTCCCTTCCATCGTGGTAGCCTCATGAATATTAAGGGCTGAATCTCCCTTACCTGCAAGGTTAACTATAATAACGTAAGTATCGACGTTGAAAGATACGTTGACAATGGCCTAAGCGCCTAGCACTAGCGAGCTATTCCAGCTTCACTATTTTAGTGCGTGTGGGCTACTGGGGCTGTTGCAGTCAGCGCGACTTGAGATTGAGGGTCATGTTCGTGCTTCTTTCGCTCGCAGTAGAGCTTACAGTGTAAGTTTCTGGAACTAGTGCCAATATGATCAGTAGTTGTATTTTATGTCGGAAGTTTTTGACGTCATTATTAAAAAGATTCGTTGGAATATCCCATACGTCGTCAATGTGTGAGTTGCAAGCTGTTTCGCTATGCTTCATCATTCCTGTTTTTACTATTATGTGAAATTATCACTGCCTTTATGAAAATATCTTTGGAGAAATTACGATTGGAACTGGCATCACACTCAGCTTGAAAAAAATGAACATACGAAGTGAATCGTGAATGGTGTTCCTGTAAAAAGAACTTGCTCCTCACGCTCTTAGATTCAGCAGTGTAGTTTTCTTCTCTTCAAGCAGGTTGGCTTCAGATTGGCGCGATGCCTGCAATATCGGCCGTCCATGCCAATTGGTGTGGTTCTTTGCTCCCTCAGAGCACGGCTTTTGGCTTGCTGCTGCCAACCAAGCCTTCCATTGCGCGGCGCAGCTCCCGCCTACACGGAGTTCCGTAAAACAGGCTTTTCATTGCAATTTATTGGCTCGTAGCTGTCGCTTATTTAACAAACAATTGGAACTCTCCGAGGCCCCAAGCTCGCAACTGCCAGTGAATGCAATCGCCGTGAAATTTGTTTTGCTCTGCCTGAGTTTTTCATAGCAACTCGGTGGTTATTAATTTTCGAATACCTCCAAAAGGGTGGCGCTAATTATGAATATTTAGGACATTTCGCACTTATGCTTCCACGTACTTTGCACATTAAAGTTAGCACTCAATTTCCGTGGAGTTAAGCTCCGCATTCTTGGATATGCCGTGATAGACTGAAGCTTTGGAGAGAGACAGCAGCACACGAAGCCGTGGTGTCTTTAAAATATCCCTGCTCCGAGCTTTGTGAGTGTGATGCTTTTGTTTGGGAGCTCCTAGGCAATTCTAGCTAGTCCATTTCATACGCAATCCAGTAGATTGCGTGCTCTTGTACCTTCAGGTCGGCGGTTCTTTATATTTTTTACGATGCCCAATCTTTTCTTGTTGACTGTCACGCCATCTGAAGCAAGGGAGCACTGCAGGGACTGCCGCGCCCTCGTCTCTTCTTGCTTTTTCCTTGTGTTCTCATAATTGATCTCGGGCCCTGACGTTCTGCTGGCTGGCTGGACGGGCTGCTTCTACAGGCTCCGTACGACCGTAGTTTCTGAAATCTCTGTAAAAACTGTGCTTTTGTTTTTCTGGTTAAAATGGAACTCATAATGCAGAATGGGTATTTTGACGGAAAGACTTTATCCATGGTTTTATAGCGAGTTGATTCTGTTAGTATTTGCTAATTGTGGGCGGCCATCTCTTGTCTTTTGTTGTCAGAGTTCCGTGAATTCCACTTGATTTTATGCTCTGATTTAACTTTGTTTGTATTTAAGGTAAAACGTTTCCCTGAAAAATTTAATGATGCTACAGATACTCTGATTAGACGTCTGCATTTTTTATATGAATGTATTGATCTTTAAATTCATGGTTAGAATGTAATTTTTATTTCAGTTTCATCTAATGAAAAAAGAAAGACCCGAATCGGACATTTATGTGGCTCACAAATTTCAGTCTCGTGACGTGTCTCGTGCGCTGAAGACATGGTGTGCAGTGTACGCACTCATGGGATTATCGCTGTGATCTTCAGACGGTGGCATTGAGATGCCATTTCAATGTGAAATTGCATGAGCTTCGCTGAACGGGACATACAGATTTAATTTTATAAAGCCATGACAGATTTGAAAATGATGACTCGCCTTGT
This sequence comes from Orchestia grillus, assembly GCA_014899125.1. NCBI lineage: Eukaryota > Metazoa > Arthropoda > Malacostraca > Amphipoda > Talitridae > Orchestia > Orchestia grillus. The sequence goes on along the minus strand of VOMN01090257.1, from coordinate 23,225 downwards.
ATTCTTGTTACTACATTGCAAGATTGTATCCATCGAATTCTGCAGCAATTTATATGTTGATAGTGCCTTGTGAATTCCGGCCGTGATTTTATGACTGGGCGTGGAGTAGGAGAGGTAGGTATTAATGAGAACTTTGCTCCTGAAGTAAGTCCAAAGTGTAGTTTTTTGCTTCATTCCTTACATTGAATAGAAAGAGTGTCCGGGATTAAATAGAACAAATTAATCTCATAATATTTGACACAATGTCATTTATAAAATCTTAATTATAGTTATTATGAACTTAGATTTGGTTATCAAGCAAATAAGGTAAAATTTTTATGGAGGCTCTAGTATCTTTTTGTTTATATCCTAAAGCTGATGGTCGTGCTGTGTGAAATTCTTCTTGATGCAACTTTGTTTTAGCTTTCACAGCCTCACTGGGACATGAGTGCTAAATTGTGTTTCGCCTAATTTCACGCGTGAAACTTTGAACTAAACTGCGCATCGTTACTTTCACAGCTAGTTTGCAGAACCTTTTCTGTGCACGTACCGCACAGTATTGTTGTTAAAACTCGCTCGGACCTCGCTGGCGGCGGTGGTGGTTCGCTAACTAATCTTCCTCTCGGTCGCACATCCATCACCCTGCGTCTGTGTAGCGCACGCAACTTACCCTCCTCACACGAGCTCGTGTGCTGCACTCGCTTCCTCTTGCTGCAGTGGAGAGCATCAGTGTTTTGAAGGCTTGACCCTGGGCCCAATTGGCAAACTGTTCCAGAAATTGGAGTGGTCTTTGTGTGAATAAGTGTCCAAGAGAGTTTGTCCATTCGAATTGAAATTACCGAAAAATTTCTGCTACCTGGTGTTACCTAGAATTTAAAAGGCGCTTTAGTTATATCACGCAATGCAAAAAGTGTGAATTGTTAACGGCGCAGTCGTAATGCTTTCTGTCTTTGAGACTTGCGAGAGGAAATACATATTTCTAACCTCAAAGGTGCTAGTAACCACTAATGATCTGAACATATTCTCTGCTGTCCAGCGTCCTCCACTTCAGTTTTGGGCCACGTTCGTTGTACTGAACTCGTCGCCTCATCATCCCTCTCCTACTCTCTCGGTCTCTTCAGGCCTACTCAGAAAAGCTTCCAACTCACTAAAGCAAACTTCTTAGCTCATTACCTCGCTGGCATCCTAATATACGGTCTTCTACTGCAGCTTAGGTCTGGTGCCTCAACTCTACGGTTATAACTCCTGTTATTTTGCCGTAGGTTTCAACTCGGTGATTTCGAGATACAGCGTCTTAATCTCACTCTGCATTCGTAGTTCACTCGAACTAAATCCGTTTTCATTTCAAGAATCGTTAACCTGAATTCCATTTAGTGATCTCGCGCAGACACAACTTTTACTTTCCTAAAATTCGGAAATTGCGGGATTCCTCTGTAAAATGTTCCTGAGATGCCCAAATCGGCGTCTGCCGACAACCATCGAGATTACGTTAATACTTCTCGAACCTCTAGCGCGTTGATTGCATTCATTTCTTCCCCCTGCCTTGTATTGTGCAGCGCTCCAACCACTTTATCCAGGATAAAGGCCCCTTTATCTGTGCTTTGTTTACGGTTTCATTAAGAAAATCTTTCAAAGTCTGCGCAGAATCGTTTAGCCAGCTACAAAACACGGTTTCCTTCGCCACACTTTTTTGCCTGATTCTTCACGTCTTTGTGTAACGTTTTTGCGAGCATCGCGTACGCTTGCCTTTGTTTGTTCTATGTGTTAAGGGAGGTTTTCTAGGGTTTGTTGTAGCGGATGTTTTTTATTGGACCTCCGAGGCCTGTGAACTCTCTGACGCTCCTAACTTATTGGACCATTGAGGGACTTTTGCCCCTGCCGCGCGCCAGATAATTTGTCCTCCTTCCTTTACACGCTCTTCAGGAGTTGTCTGTCCTTCCCTCGCACGGCCCTGAACAATTGTTTCGCTTTTGCAGGGCATGGTTATTTCTCAGTAACTTCTTTCTCTTCTTCCATAGAATTGCCAATTTCACTGATATCTAAAGCGCTGTTTTCTTTCGTTGAATTGAAATGTGTGATTGTGGTATTGACATTACACTGCAGAGTATTCAATAGTGTATGTACATTCTTTGTACGATTTTTTTTGTACTGTGCATATCTTACCATCCGTATATTTTTTTCCCGCTGGTCATCTTTCTGTTCTCGTGATCTTTTGGCCACTGATGTTCGGTTATGTTATGCGATTCAAAAGTGCGTGACGTTCAACTCGAAGAAAAAATACATAAATGCTATCACGAATTTTCTCCGTGTCAGTTAACATTGCAGAATCCATGTTCATGACTCAACCTGTGCTTGGGAATATGTGGACATTTTAGAATTTTGAAAGTGAGCTCCAAGCTTCAAAAGGCAATTTCCGTTCGTCGCCTCTTCTTGTGAGCCAATTTCTCTCGTAATTTTTCTAAATGAACCCTTGAACTTCAATGTCGCTCGTGCATGACGTATTTTTTCTTATATTTTACGGTAGTAATTCTGTGCAACAAAGTTCGGACGCTTTTTGTTATTTAATTTCTAGAGCGGAGGCGAGGAAATGGTGGCCAGTGGGGCATCCTGAAGGGGGTGGCGGGAAACGCGTGTTTTGAAGCGAGGCTGCCTGGCTCTTCGCTAGCGGCCCTCCGCTCCCTCTGCTGACGGTCATTCTTCGGCGGTTAGAGAAAAAAGGATTTCTAATATTTAAATGATTTAAATGTTTTCTTACTAAACGGCACGGAAGAACTGTTTGGGTTATTTATAGAGCTCCCGATGATATAAGTTCTATGTCCGTACCGCTATTTCGATGGTGTCTCAGACGGTATACATAGCAAGCCAACGGCTCATTTTCAGCTTCTCTTTACTGTTTTTTACTTCGGAGCGTCTAAAATACACGTGAGTTTACGACCATCACGCGCACATCTCAAAAACTGTTCGATACTGAGGAAAGTAATGTTTTTAAATGTTCTCAAATTTTACGAGATTTTTCACGATATTCTGAGCTCGCATCCACTTCGTATGTTATCAAAAACGATTGTTATGGCTAGTTATGCGATATTTTTCAATGCTTAAAAATACAGCAATGGAAACACTACCTTGTAGCTGCTAATTCGTGATATCTCAGCGGTGAACTTGGATGGGTTGAACTTGCCCTTAATGAAATGTTGCGCATGGTTCTCACGTCAGAGTGCTAGGCGTCACATAGGCGTGGTTATCACGTCAGAGTGCTAGGCGTCACATAGGCGTGGTTATCACGTCAAAGAAGATGCGCGCCGGAAACCCACTTTCGCTAAGCCGCACCTCATATGCGGCGCGACGTAGAATCGTCTTCCGGTCATAATAACCTCCCGTCTCTGATGCTCGCCGTGCTCTGCTATTGCTAAGAGTGCCCTTAAAAAGCCCTGCTCGGCTAGAGGCCCCCCGCTCGTAAACGTTTCTACCTAATCCCTCTTGATTATTCGCTCACTTCAATTGGGCTCATTTTCATGTCGCTTCGGCGAGTTCATGGCTTCATTGCTGTTGAAAGTAAAATTTCGGACGCCTTAATGCTTTGTTTTTGTTGACCCGCTCATTACACTACATTGGAGTGCCAGTTTTCTCTCTTAGCCAAGAATCCTCGCGTCTCCGCGACCTCACTTTGAACAACGTTGTTCAATTTTTAAGAAGCCTGACGTTGATTTTTAAAGTGCCGGTATTCGTGCTCTATCCCTACAATGCCTGCCGTTATCATTGAACAAAGCTAATGAAGTCTGCATATACATGAGATTTTGCCGTTGCTGCTAGACGTGTTGGCCAACTCATGTGCTGAACAGTATTTCTGAAAGGAACTTGGTGGATTCCTAGTTATAAAGTATTATGCAATCTTTTATGGTAATTGTAAAAATGCAGTGTCAAAATTGTAGTGTTTTAACCTATTATTCATCTTTCTCTTTCCTCTGTGACACATACTCATTGTTCTGTGTTATCCTTCGTTTTATTGTATGTTCGGCTTGTTTCATCGTGAAAATAATTTTCTTGCTCATTTTGTATCAAAATGTTTGCCATTTCCCATTCTAGGGTAATGATTTTAACTCGGTGTCGCATCAATAAAAATTAACTGCTTTTTCTCTTGGACAAACGGCAATATTTATATGCCTGGTCTCTTCAGCGAATGACAATGTGTAATTGCAATATTTCTTCAGTGAACGACGGTATTTAAATACACGCGAAATCTCTTCAGCGAACAACAGTGTTTACATGTATGAATTATATCTTAAGCAAACGGCAATATTTGTATGGATATTAATGGAGATTTTGTGTTTCAGGGTCGGTGTAACCGCGAGAAGCCCCCGTGCAAGTACTTCCACCCTCCTCAACACCTTAAGGACCAGCTGCTCATCAACGGCCGCAATCACTTGGCGCTCAAAAATGCCCTCATGACACAAATTCATGGCCTCCCCCCTACCACTTCTGTTATGCCTGGCACCTTACAGATGGTGAGTAGTCATGTCACTACCGCACCATCTGGGGATAGGCATGGCAGGTGGGGGAGTGACCAGCTGCAACCGCAACATCATGCGATTTATGTGAGTTTTTTATCCAGCTCTAGTGTTGCCTTCAGCGCTACTTGGGGATTTTGTTGATTCTTCTCTTTTGATCTCTTCATCTTCTAATATTGCCTTCTACTCTACGTAGGGGGTTTTGTTGATCGTACGCTTTTGATTCTCCTTCTTTCCTAATATTGCCTTCAGCTCTACGTGGAAAATTTTGTTGGTCTTAATTTATATCTAACAGTTCTAATATTTCATTAAACTCTACGAAGAGGATTTTGTTTGTTATACTCTAAGGTACTCCTCTAGTTCTAACATTGTCATTTACGGTACGTAGAATTTTGTTGTTAATATCAATTTAGAGAATTTTCGTCCCGCTTTCCATTTTAATACAGTCTTAATCGCTGTGCATAGGTCTTCGTTGTTATGTTTCAAAGTTTTCAGATTTTTAAGGGGCGATATGTCTTCACTGTTGAGTGCTTTATCCGAGCGCCGGTGTTAGAGCAACAGATACATTTCCTATAGCAATCCTGTGCATTCTTTCCACCCTCGTCTCTTTTATCACTGAATTTTTGTCTGCTGTTCCCTCCTGCATCTATGTGCCCGCTAACGTCTTCGCAATCCTTTGAACAACATTTCATCGTGGCAGCGCGAAATTCTCGTCAGTTGCAACCCTGGTGCCATCTTTCAGTGCGTGATGCAGTTATGTAGTGTGCTCTTGACCACGTCAAGAATTCTTGACTTTCATGACGAATATTTAGCTAATTTTTTATTAAAGATAGACAGATTCTATTGAAGATTGCAGTATCGAGAAGAACTTCCTCGATACTGCAAAGCGACTGGTGTAGCACTGTCTAATTAGCTTCACCTTGCTCTTGATGCATTGGGCCATGGGGTTTGGCCATAAAACCAGTAGGTCATGTAAGGAGCGTGTAACAAAGGCTCTAATATGTGTCAATGTGCGAAAACATTCATGCCGAGTTACAACTGCTATTTGCATGTTATCACTTCAACTAACGCTTTGAAAATGGAAATCAATGTACGGAGGTATTCAATTTCATTTTTCGTTGAATTCTTCTTCTACGCTGTAATGTCTCCTTTTATCCTCTGTTGTTATCGTTGTTGTATCAAGTGCTATCTGAAGTAAAATATCCTGCACTTATGGCTCGTGTTTTAGACGAATATTTCTATATCTTTCATGCGGAAGGGAATGATTCAAAATGAAATTTGGATCTAAATTCTTTTACTGCTTTAAGCGACGTCTTGAAAGAAATCAGCACTAACTAGGTTCCGAACTCTTATTGAACTATTGAATACTAAGTGTTTGTTGTATTAGCATCAACGTAATTCGTAGGACAGTCTACATAGTTAAATACTGTCACCACGGTGCTTGTTCAGCGGCACCATTGAGTGACTGTTCACGGGTGTTGAGCAAAAATGTAACTAGTCTGGTAGCTGCCGTGTTGATTCGAGTAGAGATGATGAGTAGCTGGTCTCTGATGTGTGCACGGAAATGTTCGTTCAAAATGCTGGTCATTCGTCAAAATTAATCTACAATTAACGTTTATAATTTGTACAATCGTTATTCATTCTCTGATAAATTCTACGACGTCAGAGTTTTGTTCCGTTTCATCATCATATTTTTTTATTACTTCTGATACAGTCTTATGGGGGATGAACTTTGAATGAATCATTTGTGTATGATGGATGTCGTTACAATTGATTAATATCTTGATCGCTTTATGATATACTATTTGCGCTTTAAAACTCTTCGACCTCAAGGTCTTGTTCAATAATACTAATTTGTTTTTCCGATTGTGTAAATCGACGCTCGTAATTCAGTTCGTGCTATTCGGCCTCGGTCGGATGATGGGCGTGCGTTCCAGTCTTCCCTGGAATTGCTTGTAGCCCTTCGAGTGATCGAAGAAGCCTTTGCGTTGAGCTACACACGCGTTGCATTCCGAAACTCGGCCATGTTGCTTCTTTGCTGCACCGGCCCATCGCTCTCTCTACTGCACCGATGCTGCTGTTTCTGATCTATGTGTTCCGGCTGTGAGTCGGAATCCACAAGCGCTGTTAGACTGGCATTGATTTGGCTTTGTTTTGAAAGTCTGTGGGCTTTGATCCGTGCTTTTAAAATGCCTTGCTTATTATTACGCCTTATTATTGCTCAAATCGGCCGTAACAACTGTTCTGCTGGGAATACCGAGCTGACCGGTGGTAAATTTGATTTTTCAAATATCCGTCCAGTTTTTATTTTTCATTTGGTTGAGGGGTGCATTTCTTTACAAACAATGAGGAAATAAGCCGTCTCATATTGCGTTTTTTTTCTTTCCGTAAACAATTGTGAAATTCTTGCGACGTTCTGCAAACACTTCTTTTTATTGTTGCAATGCTGTATCTCTTTTAATGCACACCGTGAGAACACCTCTGCTACTTGAGACTACGACTAGAAAGCATTAATGCTTCAGATATTGTGGTCACTGTAGTGTTCTTTCGTGCAACTTTTTTGTTGTCACCAAACTTTCGTGTCCGCAATACTTTCAATTTAAATTGACGCTTCAGAGAACTCATTTTTGGAATACTTCATGCATTCCGTAATTGTATCCCGTAAATTGTATCTTACTCATCAGCATCACCGTTCTGCGGAGCTCCCGTGTTATAATACTTGATGTAACTTAGTCCCCAAGTGTTCACTCTTAACGTAATCAGTCCCGCCGCTGAACACCACGACCCTGATATTACCCAACGTGTAGCAGCCTGTGCCCGCCCTAATTCCATTTTGAACATCGCTCATAATCGTTTTCCTCTGGAAAACGCAATGTCCAATGCTTACTATGACTCCCGACGTTTATGGCCGACACGTCGGGGTGTAACTGGCTTCGCATATCATCTTGATGCGATACAATAAATAAAGCATCAGTGCCGATCTTGACGAAGTTCATCATAATAGAAAATTGTATAAGTAGTATTCGTTGAGCGATGTTTGTGCTTCTGATTGACAGATTTTACAGACATGGAACTATTACCTGTGTTCCTAAACTCTGATTACTATTTAGATGCGAAAGTTTGTAAGTTCGTTGTTCTTTGTTAGTTTATGGATGTCAATTTGTACTCTATTTATTATTGTCATTTTGAATTGGAATGTGATTCTCGTTCTATTTTTTTCTGATAGTTCGTTTTTGAAGCTTGAATTTATGTCACAATCTTGTTTACTCTACTGAGTTTTAACATAGCTAAATTGAATCAAACAAAAGTATTTCTGAAAAAAACTTGAAGCACCGCGCTCCACAGCGTTGGAGATTCACGAAACCCTCGTGATAGAAATAGGTCGAAGTACTGAAATAAACCCTTTTTTTTATCCTGAATTCATACTGAGGCTTTGGAAAAAGGAACCCACGTTCGTTGTTGACATGTCCGTGAGAGAGGAGGAGAAAGACGACTGGGGCGAACTCTGCGGTCGACCTCACTTGGCCCTGACGTCTATCAGCGTGCAAGAGGCGCGCTACTCGGGGCAATCTCTTCGCTCCATTAGAGGAAGAGACTCCCGCGACATCAAAGTGCACGATGGAGCACCGGCTGGCCGTGCGAGCCTCTCAGCACGCCTCTTCAAACATGCCCGACTCCGGCGCTCTCTTGTCCGACTGCCTTCCTGTCCTGTTCCGTGTCGTGCAAGTCGAGGCTCATGAATTACGGGATTTTAATCCTACGCTAATATTAATGTAGTTTCTTAACGCCTTTGGTTTCATCTAGATTTCGTCAGTGGATACGATTCATTCAGATACTGAGTCGAATAATGCCTTCTTTTTCGTACAGAGAGACTTGCTTTCTTCTGAATCATCGATTGGGACTCGGATGAATATGAACGGGAAAATTCACGATAGACAAATAAGTGAAGATTTAAGAATCTGACACATTTGCTTTTCCTAAGCGATTTAGTGTACAATTTAATTTTGCAGATTTTGTTAGCTTGCTTGTTTGTAATTGCGATCAACAAGTCAACGGTAACATTTTCGCCTTCGTCTACTCTGCTGTAGTGGTGACCGCATGTACGACTTGATTTAATAACGTAAAGCTCTTCAAATCATAAAATGTACCGAATACTATTACACTATCGAAAAATTACAGTCTGACCTACTCACGATATTCTTCGTTCAGATATAATTGTGCTACGGTCAAAGATGGTTACGACTTCGTATTACTGTCTAAACGCGAGTGACGTTCGAGCAGTTTTGCGAGTGTTTTTGCGTTTGTTAATCATGATGCTGACGCGTACACCGGCCCGTGGCTCACAATGTAGGTAAATAGATGTAGCAGTCCTCCCGCGCGTTGTATCATCGGCCAGTTGGAAGTCTTATCGCTGTCTGATTTTTCCATGCGGACTGTGGGTTGCAGGTGACAATTATGCGAGGAGTTTTTGGTGTTCGGTGAATCGAGTAATCGCTATTACTTCTCCCAGAGATAATTTTGTCGCAATGTTGTGATATCATTGCTTCCTGTTAATGACGTTGACGTCTTGCGTTTCTGAAGTGCTCTCAGTGCAAGCCTGATTTTTCGACATGAGCATGCATGAGGGGGTCGAACATTACTTGATCGCCCCTCAAAATAGCTCAACGGTGACATTTGTTTGCACCATAGTCTGTGATGTTCTAGGTGTACATTGTAGAATCTGAAACGTCCTTGAAAATTCTGCTTCTTGTCATATCTCGTATTGAGGTAAACCTTCATCTTGTTCACATGAATGGCCAACGTCGTGGCTAGCTACCTACCGCGGAACCTCAGTTTTAGAAGCCAAACTGTTTTGGATAAAAATCTGTTATGACTTTACGTGTACATGTTCATTAGACCTGGCAAGTCTCCTGTTTTATTATTCATCTCATTTATTTCCTTATGGAGTTCACTGACATTTATCGAGTCCAGCTAAAATGACGGAAACACCATGAAAGCTTTTCCTCAAGCTTGGTTAAATTCTGACGCATTTTTTCATCCATTGGCCAGTGCTTCAGCGAGTTTACCTTTGTCCCTTTATAGTTGGCTTTTACGAATCATCGTTTCCTCTCGTAACCTGCGCCGCCGTTTTGTGCGAGCGCTAACATGCGGGAGTCTCTGGCAGTGTCTCAGATCTTAACTCAGCCTCCTTTGATAATCCCATCCAATTAATATTTCTCGTTGCTCGCCAGTGCCCGCGGGCGCACCGCCTACCTCTTGGCCCGCCTTAAAGCAGCCTCGCTGTGCCTGCAACAGCCCTCCATTGCACTGGCCTGCAACAGCCCTCCATTGCACTGGCTGCAACAGCCCTCCATTGCACTGCCTACAACAGCCCTCTATTGCATTGGCCTGCAACAGCCCTCCATTGCACTGCCTATAACAGCCCTCTATTGCACTGCCTGCAACAGCCCTCCATTGCACTGCCTGCAACAGCCCTCCATTGCACTGCCTGCAACAGCCCTACATTGCACTGCCTGCAACAGCCCTCCATTTCACTGCCGACTGCAACCCTCCTTCGCTGCTCTGCCGGCTGCATCCCTCCTTCGCTGCTCTGCCGGCTGCAGCCCTCCTTCGCTGCTCTGCCGGCTGCAGCCCTCCTTCGCTGCTCTGCCGGCTGCAGCCCTCCTTCGCTGCTCTGCCGGCTGCAGCCCTCCTTCGCTGCTCTGCCGGCTGCAGCCCTCCTTCGCTGCTCTGCCGGCTGCAGCCCTCCTTCGCTGCTCTGCCGGCTGCAGCCCTCCTTCGCTGCTCTGCCGGCTGCAGCCCTCCTTCGCTGCTCTGCCGGCTGCAGCCCTCCTTCGCTGCTCTGCCGGCTGCAGCCCTCCTTCGCTGCTCTGCCGGCTGCAGCCCTCCTTCGCTGCTCTGCTGGCTGCAGCCCTCCTTCGCTGCTCTGCTGGCTGCAGCCCTCCTTCGCTGCTCTGCCGGCTGCGGCCCTCATTGCCAATTTTGTCCTGTTTACTGAGAAGTCCACAAATGGAGTTCATAAATGTGTATCCAAATCTAGTCCTCAAAATTCCACAAATTGTTATTGAAATTGTCCAAATTATGGTGAAAGGCTTGCGAATTCTTATTAAATGGTTTGAAAATATTATAAGATTTATAAATTATTATGAAAAGGCTTACACATTATTAAGGAAAGGTTTACACATTATTAAGGAAAGGTTTACACATTATTAAGGAAACGTTTGCAAATTATTAAGAAAAAACCTATATACTATTACGAAAAACTCTACAAGCTGTTACGAAAAGGCCTACGAGCTATTGCGGAAAAGTCTGGAAATTAACACGAAAAGTCTACGTATTAATGGGTCTACAAATTTTTGCTGAAATGTCCTGAAGTGGAGCCTGTTGGCGGCGGTTCTGACTCATTGGATCGACTTCGATGCATGGGGCAAAGGTAGAATACGGTGGTGCGTTGCAACAGAAGCTGGTCAAGTGATCCATTCGGGGGTTTCCACCCCAGTCCCAGGCCGCCGCACACCAACCACGCTCATGTGCGCCTGTAGAAATAAAGTGGGAACGATTACCTAGTCAGAGAACTGCTATGTGCTGCTATCACCTGTTACCATTGACTACCATCACTGTTACTGCAAGGAAAAGAGTAGGTGGTGATCGTGGTTGTTACGTGTTGAGACTTCAGTGTTGCAAAAGAGGTAGCTATTGAGCATGTGCGAGTCGTTGCCCTGTATATAGATAAGCGGGAGCAGTCGAGATTTTTACATCACTTCTATAATTATAGCTTATTACGTGGCCGCATACTTATAGTTGAGGTTATGATGCAAGTTTAGAGTCGTGCTGCGCTATTACCTATTGTGTAGAACTACATAGTTTAGATAATGCTTTGACATTTCAAAATTTAGTTTGTTGTTTCAGTTTCTCTTGGAGTTTTTCTATTTTCAAAGCATGCATTGTTTCAATGTTTATATGCCCCCCTTTTCACTTTAGGCTTGCACTGCTGTACAGCGTTGGTTTTGTCTGCATTCAATACTGCATTGATTTAACATAGGACATGATCCTCGTACTCATTTTCAATATCCGAAGTATTGCTATGTACTTGAAAGCTCTCATATTTGGAACGTCTTTTGTCGTCAAGTTTGGCTTCTTTGTTTCTTCGGTGGTAGAATACAATCGTGCTTCATTCAGGGACATCAAAATATGAATTTGATTGCTCGATCATGCAATGAGTGAGACATTTTTCTCACAATAAGGGCTTACTTTACGCTGTTCAGTTGGCGATTTAAAATGTCATGTCAGTCAAATGTAACATTTTCTTCATAAAATTTCTCGTCTGACGAACGTGTGAATATTTTCGATTACTAGCCTTGCAGTAAACTGAACACCAATGATGAAGAGGGATGAGGAGAACACACTTCCGTGATCGAACCCTCAACTGGAGCCTGGGGAGTGCGGGGCTCAAGTGACGGCCGAGTCACTGCGTTTCCTTGCTCTGCCGCGATTGTTGTCGACAGCCTCCTCGCTTAGCCGAGCGACATCAAAGCGCAGTCGTGGCACTCGCCAAAACAAATGCCATTGAAGAGGAACGGCACAGAAAATTGCCCTCCAAAAGCTAGCGCTTGCTCTACTGCGAAAACATAGCTGATCTTACGGCGCTGTTTTATATTTGGTGTTTTGCGTGCGATAGTCTTCGATGTACAGTTTGTTTTTTGGTTTGGGGTAATTTGAACGGGCTGGAGTTTTTTAAGGAATTTAAATTTTTATCTAGGTGCTTCAGAGCTGATTTTTATTCGTATTATTGTAAAGGAAACTAAGATTTCACGAGCCATCGCGTGTTGTCCACTATATTTCCCAATAATACTGGCGTGCTTTTAACCTTCCGCTATTCGTGAGGGCTAGCAAGCCTCTCCGTCTTTGGCGATGTCGGAAGCCGTGGCTGGTATTGACTGGCTAAATATTGCCACATCCTTTCATCAAACATCTACCAATATAGCGGCGCTTCTACACGCAGCCGAGCCAAAACTTCGCTCTGCCGAGCGAAGCTGTCCAACTCAGGAAACAGAGTCTGTCTTTGCAGCAGGCGACAGCGCTGCTCAAAGCATGTATCTACTCAAATCATTACACTAGATACTAATTCCGATTTGTACATCGTACGCCTAATTTTTTGCGTTGTTTTTTAATTATGTAATGACAGAAGTTGTTGGATAGATGCCTTTGCGTTTGAGATTTTTATTTAAGGTTCCAAGTTGTAATCTTCAGTGACTAGATGTGAAAACCACTCTAGTCATGTTGTAAGGTGTGAAGTTATAGTAATATGAACGATCTTATCTTGTACCTAATACTATAATTTCGTTGAGTATCGTCAGCGTGCATCACGAATTGATTTATCATTCTCTCGGTGCGTAAACTTCATAGCAAACTGTGCGGACACACACGCACACACTCGTGCTTTTGAAGGTATTTTTACGTATGCTGATGCAAAGCCAAGTGCTTTAGGACCGTGAAGTTTGTGTGAACGTCAAGTGACTCGAGTCTGTACGGCGCCTAAGGAACGCTCGGCCTTTCTCCCCGAACTGCCCCGTACCATTGTTATTGACCGGAAAACATGGGCGGGAAGTCGACTTCCATCGCCGATGGAGCTCATTTTGCTATCACTTCTATTGACCTTTTATTGTTATTGACCTGTCATTGTTTCCTTATTGGATTCTCCTTTCGTGAATTGCAAGGTCTTCGATGTAGATACTCGCTCTTTGTGTTTGATTGAATCGCTCCCTTGGCTGGGTGAGCTCTCTCTCTCGTTTCAACGATGCCTCTTATCCACTCGTTCCTGTGCGAACCTCGAAGTAACTGTTCCGAGCAGCAAATTATTGAATCTCAATGAGTTCTTTTGACAAGGATAATCGAGGGCTCCGTGTGCAGCTCGCCAATAATGGCTTGGCCACCAAGGCATCCTTTCTTGCAATTGTACCCATCTGCTGTGCATTATAGAAACTGATCGTTTATTTCATCGTTCTTCCTAAATTTTTTCGCAAGAACAGTAGAGACGTAGGTTATGGGGCATGATTTGTTAGGTGCTTAAAATCTATACAATCAGCGTCGAAAGTATGAAATATAAAAATTTACGGATTTTATAACATCCCCTTTCGTTTTTCTACAAAGATTATATGTATTTATCTATTGATGCGTCGTGCTGTTTAGTCCCCAAAAATGACTCCCCTGAATATTGTCTTTCTCCCTTTGTACATGACATGATATACTTTTAGGCCTTTCACGCGCAGTTGTGATCTGTGTAGTATGTACTGAAGTTACTGCTGTACAACGCCTCCATGAGGCTAGCACGCTCTTTCGAGAGATGCTCGCATACTGTACGCGGTTGACTCTTCCGTCTTCTAACTTCGGTTTCATTTTATCAAGACTCCGTGCGCTGCCCATGCTGCCGACTCCAGCGGACTATGCATATCAGAATTCTGTAACATGGGGCACTTCTTTCGTTACTTAGCTGAAATAGTTGTGCGATTGTTTTCGTACCTTTTATTGGACAGGAATAGTCTTGCACGCTGCGTATGTTGGAATAATTTATCGAAAGGTAAGTAATGTTTTAATTCCAGTACTAGAGAAACCTTTCATTGCGGGTTTGCGTTGCTTTCGTTCTTTTGAACTCGTGCGCCTCTCGTCAGAAAAGAGCGCACCGTATTATTTTAGCTGCATGATTCCCGTAGAAACTAGTAATTAGGAATTATTTTAACAGCAGCGAGCCCGTGCCAATTATGAAGCATTTTTGTAGCTGGGCAGCTGAGGCCTGGCCTCATCATGAACCATGCTCATAAGCGGGCTTTATTCATTTTTTCTTGCGTGTTAACGGTGAGGGCCGAGCCCTAAAATACTACAGCTCCGTGCGACTTAATTAGAAGCGGTCATGCCATTCGGTCATCTCTGTCTCTTATTTGCTTGATATTCCTGGCTCTGTTTGCTCGACCTGTTCCTGTTTGTTGTTGTCGTCCTTTGATCGCTGTCGCGCTATTGAAAGTAGAGTCGGAGGCTCCCCGGTTTACTGCATAATTTTGAGGTCATGCTAGGTTGCTCCCGTCATGTTCGTCGTCATCGTCAGGATAATAACGATTATTGCCGCTATTATTGTCCTTTATATTCCAATTGGGTCTATGGTAAAAGTTGTTGTGCAAAATAAAGGAAGCTTTATCTACAACAACATGGTTCCGCTTTTCTGAAAACGTGTCGTTAACGAATTACTGAAATCTTCAAAGCGAGGCCTTATTTCCTCTCTCCTGAGCGTGGAATTCCTTTGGACGTATGTTCATTAAGAGACATTCTCCGATGAAACTACCTGAACCTGCGTCCAGAATGGTCTTGGAAGCAAGTTTGGTGCAGAATTTTGTTCGTCGTTTATGTGATCATTTCTGCTTGGATTTGATACCTTCGTATTTATAGCGTTAGCTTTCAAGTCTCATCAGTATATTGTTTCATTTATTTAGAGAATCCTATGCATCTGGTTTGTTGGTTGTGTTCATAAACTATTTCTCCATAGATTTTCACTTTGCCGTGGTGTCCCACTCTAGCACCACGCTGTTCGTCATCGAATTTGGCATCGGTTGAGGTGACGACTAGAATTATTACGGGATACGATTGTGGCTACCGTAACGTCAGAGCTCGTGAACTGAATGCTTCCCTAAAAATTCATGTATCCTCCTACCAGCGGGTGCTGATTCTGCAACAAATGTTCCAGCGCGTTGTGATGGCATTAGTGCTTTTGTTAGACAGGTCTGACATTGGTTTTCTCCTTTTACTTTCGTTGAGGCTCCAGGCTCATAGTGCGATAGACCCGTTTGATGTGATTTCCATTACTTCATTGTGATATTGGTTTTTGTGCGACGGTCATTGCACCTGTTGAAGAATCTTCAATGGATGAGAGATAAAAATTTTATAACGTAGTGCAGGAATTACGGCGAAGTTAAGCTTTTTTTTAATTTAGTGCACGAATGTTACGACGAAGTGCCTTGAGGATTCAAATGTGCTTCTTGTCACGGAAATACGAAGTCAAATACCAGCCACGACTAAACCACCGAAGTTCAGTGTAGTTCTGGAATATACAAACTATAGTTCCGTTGCACTACCGTGAGCGACTTGCACTTTAGTGAAGTTTTTATGCTTGCGTATGATTCTCTTCATTGTGTTTATATTAATATGTATGTAAATTGGCTGAAGTTCCTCTTAGCCCTTCCTCTCGGGGTAAATAGGATAGGCAATAGGGTTAGGTTAGTTAGGCTTGTCTATCGTACGGTGCGCGTGGGGACGGGCGACCCCTGGAGGGCACTATTAGGTTATCTCAGCTTCTGGACTTCAATCTTTAGTGTTCTTTCAACTCCTACACCTTCTTGACTATCCCTTCTTCATCTTTTCATCTTCCTTTTCATTCTTAACTTGCTGTTTCTATGCGCAGGGAGTCCTGTGTGGGAACAATATCTTGCGCATTGATTCATCTTTCTCTTTACTCCGTACTAAACTGTCTCTTCTCTTAGCTCTCTTAAGATCGCATTCGCTGTGCCTAGGGAACCCGACACGTACTAACTCATAAGAATAATAATCCTATGACCTTACGCATATTTTCCTTCATTTAATTTTGAACTCCAAACTTGAGGCCTTGATCCCGATTTCATTACGTTAACAGTGTCTGTGTGTGTTGAGTACGACTTCGTTGCAGTCCGGGTAAGGTGAGAGGCTCGCATTTTTAGTCATGAAAATATTCGTTTAAAAAGTTCACTTTTTTGCTGCTTCTCGCCATTTCTGGCATTGAGCGTTCACAATCTTCATTTAATGTGTTCAATGGTAATGTTTCTCAAGACAGCTGTTTTCACAAGAGATAATTTTCGAGTTTGACCGGCAGTTTAATTTTCTATGCATGGCTTGTTTATATTCAACTCTGGAAGGCATTTTTATCCCAATGATGGCATGTGTTACACTATTCCATGAACAATGTAATATAACCTCTTAGCCAATTTACTTTTTTTTCTTCAGAAATTTTTTCGTAATGACCGCTGAAACTCCAGCAGCTGTTCCTTTGTGAGTAAGGAATCGAGCTGATCTGACCAAAGGCGCCTTACTCGCCTCGAATTATGCATTTATTGTGAGACCGCGGCGAGCCCGTGTCCCTCAGAGCATAGGCTCCTGTCCGGAGCTCGTCTTCAGAGTTGTACTGTTGTAATCTGGGCTGCTGGTCGCCATGGCAACGACAGCTGTTCGTGTCACGCGTTCTGTGCTCGTAATCCGGCGCCCAAATAGTCCTTGCTTTATCCGGCTCTGCGCCCCCTGCTGCTCCAGCCTCTATAGTTGCAGCTCTTGCCGGCTTGCTTTTCTTGCTCTAATTATCTTGTGACGATTCGCTCCTGTTTTGGCTCTTGTCAGGATGTTGACTTGAATTCTTGTTAGAGTCGTGCATAGCTGAGGGAAAGTGTCGAGTCTGAAGTCTACGGACGCCCTCAAGAAATTCAAGGTGCAGCCCATTAGTCATTATTCCTGTAGACTTGTCGGCCGAATTAATTTCAGGGAAGCCAGTTCAACGGTTTACTTTGAAATGAGCATGGCGTGCGTTGAAATGAATTACCAGTTGCGGCGTTTCCCCGATACCGTAAGCCCCGCGCAGCATGCAGTGATTAACCGACGCATTACAGTAATTTCCTGAATATGGTCGTCCGAGCTTAGTGGTGTGTGCTTCCCGCGACTGACACACGTGTGTGCGCGGGAGCATCCCAACATTCACCCCTGCCGTATATGTTTATTGCCCTTGCCACCCGTCTTGTATCTCTTTGAATCTTCGTGAATATCTGGAAAAGAGATCCTTCTCGCTCGGTAATCAAGATCAGAAGAAAATTAATTGTGTAGTTTTAATCGTACTTAGGTTTAAATACGGTTTTACGAAATGATATAGATCCTGAATTGGATTCTTTTGGTTCTAGAAAAAGCCATTATTAAACGAGATACGCTTTTTCTATATTTTGTGATCTGTATTATGGTGAGTTTCTCGTTAACAATTCGCATTATTGTATTTTTTTGTTTGATCTTGGCAATTGGCACAATAAATGTTGAGTTCCTCTGCGAGTTTTGTGGAATATTTTTTACTTCGAGTTCGGCGGACGTGCACTCGAAGCTGAAGCACCAATTCCTGCCGATGCTTAAGACCGTTCTCGGAGCCTGGGTCCCTGAATTTATGCCTGGTCCCTAAAGCGCTCCATATCCTCAGTTTTACATTGTCTGCCCGCTGTCCCCTAAATTCCCGTCGTCTATAGAGTTTGTGGCGGTCTCTACCCTAACCATCCGATCATTTCATGGTCCGACAGACTCCAGAAAATAGACCCCCGTCGAGGGACGTAGTCACAGAAATCTTTGTCCTGGAAACATACTTGAGCAACTGATTTGAGTTTGAAAAGACAGCTTAAGTGATCTTCCGCTTGAGGGCCGCTCCCCTGATTTGAGGGATAATGGGGTCCGCTAAAGGCGTAATGGCCTTGCGGATGAGCAGTTTTGTCTTGCCGAATACCTTTTCTTTTTATAAATGGACCAGCGCGATAGCTGTATTTCTGAAATAAAGTTATTTTTTTAAATGTCTGCGCGTTCATATCCGCATGTGCTGCATTTCTTGGCTCCCTTTCAATAAGAACTTTTGAGATCTTCAGAGTGGTTTATATCGTGAACTCCATCTTCCTGCTGTGTTTATTGCCTCGTCGTAAACACGAACTTTTCTCTGCGATTCTTTTCGAAGAGTGCGTCGGTGATTCCAATAATATGCTGCTGTTATTAATTCATTTTGAATAGAGCTCGGCTCATTCCTCGTAATTTCAAGATTATCATCTGAATCTTAACTTACCATGAGGACGATCTCTTGTTTGCTGTCGCCTTTAATGCGACCGCTCATTACACGCGTTATAGAGCAGTGCTTTTGGGTCATCGATGAGAGGCTTAAGGCCTTCTCCACGTTGGCCCAGACCATGAAACCCACTTAATAATTTCCTCTTGGTGGGCTTCAAACAAGAGAGGGCAAGCCTACTGGAAAATTGCTGCCAGGATTGCTGCGGCCGCAGCGTGAACGGCCGCCGAAGCGCCCCGTGGGCGAAGAAAGACGATGCAACGGCTCGCTGCGTTTGGTGGGCCTTAAACGAGTGCGCTATTGTTGCGCTTCCGCCACTGCTGCCAACCTGCGTGCTCTTATTTCTATCGTGTCATTATCGCTGTGAACAGAGATTTCACTTTCATGTTTTTCTTTAATGACTCAGCGGGCAGAAAATTGCCACGGAGGAAAAACCGTTCTTACTCTTCTAGCTGTGTTGCAAAAATCGTATATTTGCTATTTTTTTAAAGCCATTCAGTTAGTTCACGCCTTGTGCTTTACTCTCTGCAGTTGAAGATGCTAAAACGTGAGGTATTTCCTAGTTTGTATTTTTTTTCGCGAGTATCAAGGTCAATACAATGAAGGGGAGATTTCGCGAGTACAGAATCGTATTAGAAAAATGGTTTGAATCCTCCAACCTGTACAATGCTGTATCACTCACCGTCTTAGAAGAGAAAGTAAGATAAAGTGCGAAAATTAACATAGTATATGCTCGAGCGTACAACAACCTGACTCTTGCGCTCATGAGAGGAGCTCCTGAGGTTGCGCTGCGGCCGTGTCAGGGCGATACGTGCGGCCTAGAGACGCGCGTCGCAACCACCTCATGCACGAGCGAGCGCCCGGTAACTTATTGACTCATCTTATTCCTGCGAGAGTTTCTTGCAGCGATCACTGTGATGGATGAGCGCATCCTATCGGATTTCTCGTGCGCATTATCGCCGCTTCAGAATACGCTCCATTCTGATGAGGAGATCGACGCCAGATAGGCTCGATGGTGCTGAAAATAAGCACGAGATTGGCTGCGGGCTTGCTGTCCCTAGCTCCTGCACTTGCCTGCTGCATCTTTGGCCGTGCGCCTTATCAGTTCTTAGCGTTTCACTATACGAGGGCAAATTGAACACTTGGCCTAAGAACTTTTTGCTGAGTTGTGCGAGTTCGTCTGTTTGCGCGATCACTGGGCGAGTACAAATTGAAGACTTCGATTTTGAACGTTTTGCCAGGTTGGGAAGGGGCATCTGCTTTAAAATCTAGCCAATACGAGTTTAGTGCACATAGTTTCATTAATTTGCTGGTTGCTTTGATGGGAAAGGAGCTTATGATACTGTGTAGACTGCGTGACATTTCCAAAATGAAATGCTTATAGTTCTTGTGTGATATCACGTAGATATTGTTTTCTGAATAGTAATCATTTTTTTGCTACATCGGGTGAATGTTCATCATTCTCGAAAAAAGCTCCTCGAATAACTACGTCATGAGCCGGACATGAGCTGTGCCTGTTTCTTAAGGTGGTGCCTACTCTAAATGAACGATAAGAGTAGTTACAATTTTTCCTATGACAAAGTATGAAAGTAATTCAGCGTTATGGTAATTAGTATGATCACAAAGGCGACGAGAGAGACGGTTTTCAGAATGCTGACGAATGTTTTGATGCTGCCCACCGTGATGGGGACAGGCATGGCACACGAAACCCACGTAATCAGTCACGAACGATGTAATGAGATCTGTGTTACTATGTAACAATGAAACCCATGTAATCAGTCACTAACTATGTAATGAGATCTGTGTTACTATGTAATAATGAAACCTATTTATTCAGTCATTAATTATGTAGGTTTTTTATAACACTTGTTCAATTTGATGAAAAGACTTGATAAATATGAAATGGTCCATAAAGCATATGCTAGACGAATTTTAAAAACTATTGTCATTACATTTTTAAAAGATTTTATTGCTATGAACAACTTCATGCTCAGCAATGTTCTTCTCGTACCTTTATTTTGCTTGAAAAAACATTTTTCATCGATTTATTGGCAATTTCTTTCCTATTTGTAAACAAAAACACGAAGAAAAAATGAGTTCGTGCGATGTCGATGTCGTCAAAAACTTGTGCACACGAGCACGAGTTTGTATTTATTTCCACGAGGATTTCAATGATAAACATTTCTGTTAAATCCCCTCTGGTTTCCTGGTGAACGCTGTACGTTTCATGGTGTGCATTGTTGATCTAGTTTCCGGCTCGTGTTTTGTGCCCAATTATTTGTTGATTCTTCCTCTACTGCTGGTATTTCATTTTTTCCTTTAATGCAACGCCGGTACCGGTTCTTTTTGTGCTTTTCGGAACGTAGTCCCTCAATTCTCGAGAATCAGGAAATGGGAAAGCCGAGTCGAGAGGAAGAAGCTGCTCCTCCCCACTCCTCCTCCTCCCCTTCCAGGGTCACTTGTGAGCGGAAATGATGGGAATCGAGATGTGGATTGTGATGGGAATTAGCTGGAATTGCCATTTGGACGAGCGAGTTTCTCGCGATTGCGCCAGTTTTCTATAGAGCTGCTGAGCGCTACTGCAGTGCGCTTGGACGCGCTGTGGAGGCAAGTCAAACAAGAGAGCCCAGCTAAGTACAATTTTCTTGTTCACTTCGTTACTTTCATTGAAAATCGAATACTCGCAGCTTACTGCCTTGATGGGTTGTCTTCATTTCGAAGTTGGTAAATGTTACCTTACTAAATATGAGAGATTCTCGGTTGGATCTAACTGGAAGACTAAGTGCTCCTTACTGCTTATTGCTGTAGCTGGTTTTGATAGCCGAGAATCTCTAAATTAAACTATGTATAGTGTAGATATTCTTCGAAATTCTCAGGTTGTGTAATGCTTCAAGTATTAGTAAGTAGCTGGTTTAACACTTGCAGCCGCGATTCTTCATACAGGAAAAATTTGATGTAGACAAATATCTCCAACGTGAATTCAAAAATGACAAATTTTGTTTTCACAAATTCAGTTATCCCACTAATTTTTCTTCTAATCTAAACTAGCATGTTCGAATAATGAACATAAAGTTCGTGAACACTTAAAACTTTGTATTTATATATTTTACTGCTGTGGTTAGGTTAGATGATCGTGTTTACCATATACGGAGCCCATCACGGTCAAAGTTTAAAAGTAACATTTCACTTCATCGCAGTAAAGTAATTCAGATGTTCTTTCTTCATCGTATAAAAAGCAAGGTTTCGATAATTGGGATATCTTAATGGTAGTATTTTATTAAATTAGTCAGGTACACTTTACGTTGACAGAGGTCCATATAACTGAAGTGTGATTTTGCCTATTTTTGGTAACGCATTTTCTCATGCTAGGAAAATTGTTCGGGATTTGTTATAGAGGTATTAAGTTACTTTGCGTTGCGAACAGTAATTATCATAATTTCAGCCTGTGAAATGCAAAATGTTTCAATTTCCGGAAATGTTAAGAAGTGTGTGGTAACATCCGATGTTGGGATTATTTTCGAAGGATAGAGTTTTTACTTATGCCCCAGTACGGGATCCCCTCATTTGTATGGCTGGAGTACCGGCTAGCGACCGCCTTCAACCGTCATGCGCGGCCGTCTAATCAGCGTTATGGAACCGTAAGCTCGACTGAGTTGACCATGAACTACTTTTCAGCTGCCGCCTCCACTGATAGTCTGCTTTGCAGGTATTTCTTGTGCTAGTTTAATATCAGGCTGGAGTCGCTTACTTTAAGCAGCTTTCGAGCTGCGCGAATAGATATGAATCAGATACTTCAGTGCGATGAGGTGGAAAAGAGAACAGTTTGAAATTCATGATTGTAATGAAGCTGGTGTTTGTAATGGAACCAGTATTAAATTGTCATTGAAATTTACAAATGAAGCACGTTTCGCCGTGGATATGTGTACTAAATTTTTTTAACGAATTTAGGTGTTTCTATACCAAGGTAGGGTATCCCCATTCTCGTTCATATATTAGATCCAAGTAATTTCCTTGTAAGCGTTCGATATTGAAAAAACTTGAAATGATTGCTTAAATGTAATTACACTGTCATTTTAAGAGCAAATATTAGTTAATGTTGGCCAATTAATTTTTAGTGGCAAAATTATAATAGGTAATTCTGTACTGCTCGAGCCTAAAAAGTGCTGGAATTTTCAATTTTCTCTTTCCTCTTTAAGTTTTGTATCCCGCTACTCGGACAGACACGTATTAGTAAAGTCATTCCCGTCTTCCTAGCACCTCTTAATTTAATATCTCTCTTACAATAATATCTCTCAGTCTGATCGTATTTTTACTTTTAGTACCCTGCATCTAATCAAACCATTTCTCTTCAGCATCTATTGTCTTGTCATACCTCACTTTCCAGTACTCATGGTCTAATCATATCCCTCGATATTATTCATTCCACCTTCCACTAGCGCGATCGAAAAGCCCATTTCGATTGTACCTCTTTTCCCACCGCCGCTGACCTGGTCGTATTTCGTCCTCAGTACGCTCTATCTAATCATACTTCTTTTCTCAGGACTTGTCGCTCTATAATGCCTCCTTGAGTTGCTGCTCGTTCTCAGAACTCGCGCCGTCGTGTGCCGGTCATTCACTCTTTAATCCTCAAAAGCGTCTGTCATTGACACTTCTCTTCAGAAATCTCGAGTTGTGCTTAACCGCTTTTCCATCAGCAATGGCGTCTTTGCATCACAAATTCTTCGTTGCATTCTTCCCTTCGATAGATATATTGTGCCTATAACATTATACCTTTCGCCTTTAATTATGTAGTATCATCACCGTTTCCCTCTTCAACACCCTAGTATCGTGACCACCTCCCTCCCTGACACCCTAATATCGTGACCACCTAACAC
>VOMN01090241.1:0-18251 GCA_014899125.1 Orchestia grillus | reverse complement strand
GCCTAGTGCTGGGTCACGCCTAGTGCTGGGTCACGCCTAGTGCTGGGTCCTGACTAGTGCTGGGTCACGCCTAGTGCTGGGTCCTGCCTAGTGCTAAGACTTGTCTCGCCTAGTGCTGGGTCAAGCATAATCATAATTAGGTGAAACATTATTTTAGTCAGGTGGTATATACCACTAGATCAAATTTCATCCATGTTTGAAACATACCGTAGTTCATATCTTGCCGTATGCTGATCAGTTATTCGCCATGCGTAGGGATCTCAGGTACCTACCGTGAAACGTAATGATTCATGTGACGTATTCGGCCATCAATTACTCGCCCTCGAAGTGGTTCTATATCCCTTTGGCCATTGGTACTACATTTTCGATCAATTCTCAACCACCAAAATGGTTCTTTGTCTTATTAATTTATCGATAGATTGTTGTGATATATTTCTCGATCAATGATCCGCCTCTCGAATGGTTGTGTTCTGTTGTTTTGTCAATCGATTGTTGCCACTGCATTTGACGATCGATTTTTTGCCACCCGAAGTGGTGGTCCATTCTTGTTCTATGAGAAAGTTTAGTCTTGTTGACCTGTATGTAGTAGCATGGTGGACATTTAATCTGCTGCCCTAATGATTAAAGTATTCGTTCTGCTGAAAAGTCGATTCATTCTTCGTCACGAGATGACGTGACATGCGTAGATAGTTTAGGAAAAAGTGCATTTACTTATCCAGCCTATTGACGGACAGGAATAGTATTTTTTTTTCGTTTGACTATTACGAGCTTGTATGATTTTTGTTAAGGAGTGATGCATTATTATTATTTGTTTACTACTCAATAAGGGAAATATAATTTTATCCCTTCGAAAAGACCCTTCCCCTCAATTAAAGTAGAATAAACTAAGCCTAACTTGGGTCAGTTATGGAGTGCTTCGAAGTCTTGTGATAAAATAAACTTATTCCTATATTTATTTAATTTATTGATAATGGATATAAAGAGTGGCTCTCCAAAGTGCAGTTCTCACAGGGGAAAGTCAACAATCCGCCCTACATTTAGCCGACCTCGGCTCCAGCTAGACCTCCGGGACTTCTATCTTTCGTGCCCACTTTGCTTCTTTCCATTTTCATGCTTTTTTCGTAGATTATTTCTTATGTTCTCTTCCTCTTATTTTTTTAAAATTGCTGCTTTTATACGCAGGGGATCTTGTATGGGAACACACCTTGTGCGTAGGTCCCACGTTTTCTAAAGTCCATACTAAATGGTCCCTTCTTTCTGCTCTCTTGAGGTCGCTGTTGTGGTTAGGAAGCTGTAAAAGTAACTAATGATGGTAATAATAATAGTAATAATAATTAAAACTATCCCATTTAAAACAGTTACATTCGCACACGTTTAAGTTTAATTCTCGGATAGTTTTAAAAAATTAACCTACGACTGTCTTAGTATCTTTAGGAAGGTAGAAAAATCTTTTAAATTGAAATGTAAAATCAATAATGATACGCAATTTTTAATAATAATAAAAAAAAATAATAATAATGATAAAAATAACATAGTAATAAAATAATAATAATAATGATGATAAAGATAACATAATAATTACCTGTCGTCCCGTTACCAAAGAGCGACCTCGGTCAGTGCGCCGCTGTATCCGTGATACCTTTTGTTGCCGCGGTCTCAATTTCAGCTGGCGAATAATTGATAATCTAAAGTGAGAACTGCATTTCATATGATGGAGTCTTGTTGATAAATTAATCAATTTAAGTGATGGAAGTAGCAATTTTCTCCATCACTTTCGGGTAGAGGCAAGATTTCTCCTCCATGACCTCCCAGGAAGGGGGGGCATAGGGTAGGTTTGTCTATCGTATGCTGGGGGGGCGGGCGTCCCCAGGGGGGCACTGTTAGGTAACCTCAGCTGTAGATAGGCCTGCGGGACTTTGTTGTTTCGTGCCCATTTTGCTTCTTTCCATTATCATGCTTTCTTAACTTATGATTTCTTATCTTTTCCTCCTCTTCCTTCTGAACTGTAGCAGGGGATCTTGTGTGGGGAAACATCTTGTGCATCGATTCCCCGTTCTTAATGTACTTGATGGTCCCTTCTCTTTCGGCGCGAGATAGTTTGAAATACCAAAGCATACCACCACCACCACCATCGCTACTACTATTACTACAATGTGTTACTTCTACTAATACTACTTGTCTCATCTGTAGAACAGTACGATCGTCTGAACTGTGATACAGTGTCACAGCCGTAGAATCTACACCGAGGTTGATCCGTTTCGGAGATTATTTGCGTACAACGGAGATGGAGATTATTTCTCCGCCACGTGTTGATAGAAATTTCTTCTCCGCCATGTTAGATGATCGGAGATTCAATTTTCCTTATAATTAGATGGAGATTCTTTCTTCGCCATGTGTAGATGGCTTCTTCCCAATCTTAACGATAGTCAAATTCTTTATTCGCACGTCAGGACTAAATATTCGCAAGGGAACGTAGATGTGAGCGACCGATGCTTTATTCGCCACGTAAAAATAGGACTTTTTCTTCGCCACCGAGTCATAGATTCTTGTTGCAGTTAAAGAAGAATTTGGTTAAAAGTTTCTAGAGGCACTGGCGGGGGGGGCTCTTCATTTATCATCTAGGATGCACACCTAGATGGTATAGACCATTTAGAGTGTGTACCTAGATGTTATGGAACATCTGGATTGTGTTCCTAGATGTTACAGAACATCTACAGTGTGTATCTAGATGTTACGTATTGTGTACGTAGATGTTATGTAACATCTAGGCTATATATCGTGATGTTCATGAATCACTGAGGCACATATAAGGAGGGAAGGTTGGCCTTTTGATATCTAGGTTGATTTCGAGGTCATCCTCTGGATTTTGAGGTTCTTGAGATTTTGAGATTGTCCTTGGAATTTCGAGGTTGTCCTCGAGATATCAAGGTCGTCCTCGAGATATCAAGGTCTTCCTCGAGATATCAAGGTCTTCCTTGAGATATCAAGGTCATCCTCGAGATATCAAGGTCCTCCTTGAGATATCAAGGTCCTCCTCGAGATATCAAGGTCCCCCTCGAAATATCAAGGTCCCCCTCGAAATGTCAAGGTCCCCCTCAAGATACCAAGGTTCCCCTCAAGATACCAAGGTTCCCCTCGCGATTTTGAGGCCGCCCTCGAGATTTCAAGGTCGCCCTCGAGATTTCAAGGTCGCCCTTGAGATTTCAAGGTCCCCCTTGAGATTTTGAGGTCGCACTCGAAATTTCAAGGTCGACCTTGAGGTACCCGCTGTGCCGAGCGGTAATGGGGAACATACTTTGTTGAACTTACGATGGTTGTAAGACGTAGAGCGTGCCGCACTGGCACCTCCGAAGAGACTGCCACGCGAAGTAAAAGCTTTCTCTCTTCCGACTGAAGGGCTCGTCTCATTTTTGTCCCTTCTTTCTGAATGAAAAGAAAAAACGAAGGAAATGAATGTGGAAACTGACGTTGCACACGAGCGCTCGTTGAAGTCGAGAGAGTATCTCGAGTTTGGTAGTTTTTTTGAATTTTTTTAGGATTTTGAAAGGTTGGGGAGATTTTTCGAGTTCTAGAGTTTTATATGACCCGATGTGACCTTTCATTACCTTCCGGTACATGCCGTTACTTCCATTACCCTCCAGTACCGGCCGTTACCTCCATTACCCTCCGCTACCGGCCGTTACCTCCATTACCCTCCGCTACCGGCCGTTACCTCCATTACCCTCCAGTACCGGCCGTTACCTCCATTACCCTCCGGTACCGGCCGTTACCTCCATTACCCTCCGCTACCGGCCGTTACCTCCATTACCCTCCGCTACCGGCCGTTACCTCCATTACCCTCCGGTACCGGCCGTTACCTCCATTACCCTCCGGTACCGGCCGTTACCTCCATTACCCTCCGGTACCGGCCGTTACCTCCATTACCCTCCGGTACCGGCCGTTACCTCCATTACCCTCCGGTACCGGCCGTTACCTCCATTACCCTCCGGTACCGGCCGTTACCTCCATTACCCTCCGGTACCGGCCGTTACCTCCATTACCCTCCGGTACCGGCCGTTACCTCCATTACCCTCCGGTACCGGCCGTTACCTCCATTACCCTCCGGTACCGGCCGTTACCTCCATTACCCTCCGGTACCGGCCGTTACCTCCATTACCCTCCGGTACCGGCCGTTACCTCCATTACCCTCCGGTACCGGCCGTTACCTCCATTACCCTCCGGTACCGGCCGTTACCTCCATTACCCTCCGGTACCGGCCGTTACCTCCATTACCCTCCGGTACCGGCCGTTACCTCCATTACCCTCCAGTACCGGCCGTTACCTCCATTACCCTCCGCTACCGGCCGTTACCTCCATTACCCTCCAGTACCGGCCGTTACCTCCATTACCCTCCGGTACCGGCCGTTACCTCCATTACCCTCCAGTACCGGCCGTTACCTCCATTACCCTCCGGTACCGGCCGTTACCTCCATTACCCTCCGGTACCGGCTGTGGTAACTTTTACGTGAGGCCGGTGCCCCACACAGCCTACAGCCTTCGTTGGAGCCTCATAGGAGAGGAGTTCTCCTCCAGAGTGGCGGGGCCTGTTAACGGAAGGCGACCACGGTGAGGACAGGGGTAGAAAGAAATTCCATATTATGGTTGTCAGTTGAAAACATTTGTCAGATGGACACAACGACGTGAAAACAATAAGTTTACGTTGTACAACATGTCTTGCGCTACCTCCCGGTCACATTAGGGTTAGGTTAGGTTTGGTTTAGGGATAGGCTAGGTTAGGTTTAGGTTAGGTTTGGCTTAGGGATAGGTTAGGTTAGGTTTAGGGATAAGTTAGGTTTGGCTTAGGGATAGGTTAGGTTAGGTTTAGGGATAGGTTAGGTTTGGCTTAGGGATAGGTTAGGTTAGGTTTAGGGATAGGTTAGGTTTGGCTTAGGGATAGGTTAGGTTAATTGATGTTTGTTTTGATAATTTGCCGCAAGGGGAAGTCGAATATCGGTCGATGGAAAGTGTGAAAATGGGACTCTAATTTCCGTAGACTTGGCGCGGAGGCTCTGCATGCGAGCGCTGTATCTTCCCATACACTTTTTTTCTGTGCTTCCATATACTTTTTCTGTGCTTTGAAACCTTAAGAATATCACTTTCCGTGACTCAGAAAAAATCATTCACAATGATGCCGCTGTATGATGAATTAAATTAAATACATACTAGAATTGTATAAAATCATTATGCTAGAATGATAGAGTATAATGTCAGAAATATGCAAAATATAATCTAGAATATTCAAAAGTATGGCACTAGATTAATACATAAATATAGTACTAGAGTAGTACAGAAAGGGGACTAGAAAAATGTGAAAATAATATGCTAGAATAATGCCAAACAAACAATATTAGAATAATAGAAAATCTATCAGCATCATACAAAAATGCAACCCAATAATGGTACTAAATAAGCTCCCCGGACAAGAAATTAGTCACTATTGACTTTTAGAAATTAGTCCAGCTCCAGTCGTTTATTATGCCCATCACTTGGCCTCCTCAGGTGTGACTGATCTTTAGGTTATATGCTAGTGCTGGACAGGCATCAGGCTTCATTCAGAGCCAGCACGGCATAGACTTGTTTCTTAGCTGCTTTACAAGGAAGGAACGAAACGAGACGTCTGAATCGGACTGGCATAAAATGGCTTTTACGTTTGATCGAGCTAAGGGACACCCAGTGAGAGAAGTAGCGAAGATCGCGGCAATCAGATGCCAAATTGTGGTCGAAAAAAGTTCTAATCGATAGAGACCGCCGCTGTGTCCCGAATTATTGACCGAGGTCGCTTTTCATCATGAATGAAACTAAGAAACGTCTCGATGGCCCTTCTTCTGAAGGGCCATCGAGACGTTTCTAAACGAACTCTTCTTATGTAAGTCCGTGCAATGGATACATGGGACAGAGGGACTCGTAAACGGCCGACATTAACTCCTGCCCACTAGACCACTCGTTTAAACTAGGCCAAAAAGCGCACGCATTGAACTGTAAAGGAGTGGAGAAGTGTCATGTGTTCAGATGAATCACGATTCTCTCTTTATAACAATGATGCCCGCCGTTGTGTTTCTTCAAAGACCTCACTTAGCCTTCATCGAAACCTATATTTAAAGAGGGTGAGGGTCTGTTGCGTTCCACAGCTGTTTCTACTACACAGAAATAGGTCATTTTGATGAAATATGCGTCAAACTGAACCACCATAGCTATTCTGAAGTAACCAAGTTTTGCCATTTGCCCAATATCGGAGTGCAAAAAGGCATGTTGCTTGGCCTATCTTTCCTGGCAATTACAGGCGAATGTATCGGGCTGGATCTGCCATTAAATGGCATAGTCATTCAGGACACGTGAAGTATTTAGATTAACCACCTAAGTCCTCAGACATGAACCCAATCAAAAATTAGTAGGACCACCTAGAACCACAAGTCAGACGTCGAAAAGATCGTCCACGCACAGTGGCCGCGCTACGAGATCAGCTGATGCGAGAGTGGTTTTGAATTGACCAGGTGTACATTAGGACACTCGTAGACTCAATGCCGCGCAAAATTGCCGCCATTATTTGTGCTCGTGGAGGCTATGCGGGCTCCATGGTGCACTGGTTAGCGTGATAGCCTCGCAGCTGGGTATTAAGGGTTCAAGTCCCGGCTCAGGCACTGATTTTCACGGAACCGCGGAGTCCTTCCCTCGGAAAAGGAAGCTCAGACCTCACATCCCTCACGCGTCAGGGGTTGTGAGGCACTGAAAACCGAACGGTAAACTGCGTTGGAATTAATAAAGGTACTTACAACATATTAGTAGCAGGTGACTAATTTATTGTCCGAGAAGCTTATTTCCTGGCTTACATTTTGCAGAATTTAGATTATTGCAGCTAATTACTTTCGGAATTCTTGATTATTTTCACTATCACAAAAAATTATAACACATGTCGGCCACTGGCTATTTCAGTTCCACGGATGATAAATTGTACACTACGATAATAAATAATGAACTGTATGATACCAAATGATAAAAACAATAATAAAAGACAAAATGTAAGTATATCTCATGTTTTTAACTCATCGTATTTGCACTAGCGATTGGAACAAAGAAAACTGCTAGCCACGAGCGTGGACAGCACTTTACACTTATTTATAGTTCCTATTTGGATTATAATTTTTTGGCAAATGTAAATCGTGTAGACAACACTTTTTATTCAATTTTTTTGCGCCGTGTGGTAAATACTTTCTAGCAAATCTAAGTGGCGTAGGCAATAATTTTCATTGAATTTAGTGTGTGGCTTGGGAATTATTTTTTTTAGCAAACTTGAGTTGTGTGGTTAACACTTTTCATCAAATTTTGCGTGTTGCGCGGGTTCCACTTTTTAGTGAAATAAAGCTTGCAGGAATATTTTTCCTGAACGCAGACTTTTTATTCCGTAGCTTGTATTCACGAAATCATATGAACGAACTGGTGACTAGAGTATTTCTTCGTGAAAGGAACAGGAAAGAATCAGTGGAAAACGAGACACGTGTTGCCGTGACACACGTGTTCAAGAAGCCCATAAAATGCTGAGGTTGCTTCAGAAGTTCAGAGTTCTCTTCAAGTTCAGACTTCAGTTACTTACTTGAGTTACTTTAGTATGCATCCGACTGTTGAGGGAGTTGGTGGCGTGTGACTCCGTGTGCCTGTGATTGTAGATCGTATTCGCGAGCCCCGAACTTTCATGATGGATTAACTGATCAGGATGACATTTTCGTTAACGTCATTTCTGTAGAGTGCTCGAATGTATTTCAAGTGCAGAACAAACGGGCCACTTGAGGCCCCTTGAAACTTGTAGTGATGTTTATAATGTTACTAGGTATTAATGCACACTTCTGATAAACGCAAAAAATGGTGGGACGAGTGACGTCCCAAGCTGCCCTCTTATTTACGGTAACTTTGACGTGAAATAATGGTATTTTCAGTATCCCTGATACGGACTGCCTTATCTGACCGTCTCGCCATTAGTTTAGGAATTCAAATAAAAAAAATACGGGCGGACCAAGCTAGCAACACTGAGATGTTATTATAGAGTGGGATAATTTGCTTCTGTATCTATCTACCTATCTAGTCTATCTATCTAGTATAATACTAAAACTCCGGTCGTCTTGCTTGCTTGCTTGAAACCGTGCACACATTTGTCTGTCGGCTCTGAGATATTCGAAATTTATACTCTTCGTTTAATCCTGTATTGTGGATACCGACTTAACTGCATAGGATATATTTCAGGATAGCTTCGATCTGATAATTTTATTTGACCCAACGGGTCACGGGTTGTCCAGTATAGTTTTAAAGATAGGGTTCGCTTTTTGGGGGACCCTGTATATGAGATTCCACCACCTCAATTCTGTCTGCTGAGAATTAATTCAAAACTTTCGTTAAGGGAACAATGTCCATAGACTTAACTTTTCTGTGGAGAATTAGGTTGTTTTACTTTTCATCGTATAGGCTATCGTTTATATTCTTATAGTGTGTTGTTTATTATCGTAGTTTGTTGTTATCATCGTGTAGTTAATCATTTATAATTGTATGGTTTGTCGTTCTTTATTATTGATGGTTCAACATCGTACAGTTAATCGTTTATTATCTCGTATTATTTCATTAGTCATGGTAAAGCAAATATCATCGTACAGTTTATCGTCGGTCATCATACAAAATATCGTTTACTATAGTGCAGGAGATAGTTCATCATCTCATATATCTAATCATTTGTTGTCATGTATGTTGAAATAATTAAAAAATATAACATTTATCCTCGCCATCGTTTCAAAATTTTCGTTGACGACGCTGAAGTAATTACTATCTCTTAATTTGTATGTTCTCGCTTTGGCAGTTGAAAAATTAGGTTTTTCAAAATAGTGAGGACGTTTTTTAATTCAAACTAAACATCCTGGAGCGAGTCCCACCGCACACGCAATGAAGTCGCCAATGCATCATGTATGCAACCTCCTATTCATCTGCCTGCAGTTCGACAACTTGGGCACTCCTATACTTCAGGCAGTCGCTGCCGACAAGTCCAGTTTTTCGTACGACAACTTGGGCTCATTTCTACTCCCGGCGGTCGCTGCCAACAAATCCAGTTTACAGTACGACAACTTGGGCACCCGCGGGCTCCCAGTAAACCCTGTAGATAAATTCCAGTACAACTTGGACACTTCAAGACTCTTGGTGAATGCTGCCGACCAATCTAGTTTACAGTACGACAGTTTGAACACTTTGGGACCGCAGGCGATCGCTTCCGACACTTCCAGCTTGCAGGATGAAACTTCGGTGCCAGACGCCATTTCCGCACACGCAACGAGACCGACCAACAAATTCGAAGATGAAGAACTTTTTTATTTACCGACGGGCTCTCGAGAAAGCGTAGTGGCCACCGAAGAATTTCTTCATCCACCTAGCGCTAAAGGCACTCGAGATCCACGCGCGGCTGAAGCTCTGAAAGAATTCAGTGAGAAAGAAAAACATCGACCAGCAGGGGGCAACAAAGTCAAGGGTTTTACAGGCGCAGCGAAATGGGAACCTAATTTTAGGGGACAAATGGCTAGGCGGGGTCTAGACAGTGCGGAGTCTGTCAGACAGGGTCTAGACGGTGAGGAGTCTGTCAGACAGGGTCTAGACGGTGAGAAGTCTGTCAGACAGGGTCTAGACGGTGAGGAGTCTGTCAGACAGGGCCTAGACGGCAAGAAGTCAGCCAGACAGGGCATAGACGGTGTAGAGGCTGTCAAAGGAGACAGCAACTCAAGAGAGGCCCGGCACCTTTGTCCTAACGACCGAAGATTTTTGCTGAGCGACGGAGAGGCGAGGATGTTGCTGCTGCTGCCTCTGTGGACTGGGGAACTGTGTGGGGAGGTGAGTAAGGACTTTGTGGGGACTGGGGGACTGTGTAATGGGATAAGCGGGAATTAGGGACTTTGAAATACCAATATATCGTACCATAAGCTCTTTAGGAAAAAATTAATAACATCTCCCGGGAATTAAACGAAATGTTAGATGCAATCACCGTAGAGTTTCAGTCATTCGTCCCAGTCGGCGTTGGTCCTGTTGATTTTTTGTGGTGCAAACTGACTTTCTGCGCACTCTTGAATATCTTGAAAATGTTTGGGCCTCTATGCCCTGGCCACACTGGAGTGCCGCCGGTTTGTGTGCATGATGTCCTTTCGCATATCCACGAGTTGTTGAATGGAGGAAAAGGTATGGTGACGTCTAGCAACTACTCCATTGTTTTTATTTATTAACACCTCGCCAGGTGCAGTGGGCTGAGATTGAGACCATGGCGGCCGCTCATTGGGCAGTGCATGCCGTTGGTGGCGGAGGCGCGATGAGGCCTGAGCTGGGTGAGCTAAAGAGGATTGATTCTCTCGTTAAAAAACTTATTTTCAGTTTACGAGATTAGTTCTTGTCAGGAATCTGTCACACGTTTGCTAGGCGTTGAAACTTTTGATTGCTCTGTCAAAACTTCCAGACATCTACCAGAAAGGTTTTAGAAGGTCATTAAACTGCCAGACAGGTTTCAAAAAGTAATAAATCTACCAGACAGGTTTCAGAATGTCATTAATCTGCCAGATAGGTTTCATAAAATCAGAAATCTGCCAGACGGCTTATAGAAGTTCAGAAATCTGTCAAACGTGTTGAATATGGTCAAGAATCTGCCAGACCAGTTCAAAATTACTTTCTTCTGGCTCGAAAGAGACACTTTCCACCCTGTACAAGTTGGAACCCTAGAGTCCCATCCCGCAGGTCTGAGCGTCGTCAACACGTGTAATGACCCCACGGCGGCTCGGGCAGCACTGCTGGAGGAAGTGGTGGACGTTGCCAGAGGTTGCGTTCGTACGGCTGGCAGCCCGCGCGCTGCCGCCACGTCGCAACTTCTGCTGTCTGTCTTGGGTGATGATTGTTGTTTTCTTATTGCAATTTGGAATAGTAGTTTGTTGTTTACCTTAGTTAGTTAGTTAACAACTGTTGTTGTTATTGTTGTTCGTTATTTACGTTAGTATTAGTGCCTAGTGTTATCGCAATTATTGTTTTTTGTTATTTACCTTAGCACTGTTGTTGTCATTGTTGTGTTATTTACCTCAGTTTTAGTGCCAACTGTTGTTATTATTATTCATTATTCACAATAGTACTCTTGATCAACACCTGTTTTCAGAATTCTTTGTTATTTACCTTAGCATTAATATCAACCGTTGTTATTATTTAGAAGGTAAATGTCTTGTTTTTTGCACAGTTTCACTGGTATTTCACAATGATATTGCTCCTATTGTTTTATCCGATTTCTGCTCTTGCTGTTATCGTTATTGTTGCTTGCCCAGAACATATTCCCTTCCCCCCCCCCCATCCAATACAAAATGTAACTGAAATGCTGGATGCAATCACCGTAGAGTTGGTCCCTCTCGACTGCGTCAGTCTCTTAGAGATCGACTTCGTTCCTGACGATTTGTGTCGGTATCATTGCGGCAGTATCAATGATTATGTATATAATTATTCTCTTTCATTATCAGTGTTGTTTCGTTTGTATTGACATCTGTTGTAGCGTTCTCCATCATCACAGGCATCGCTCTTGTTGTTCCGTTGTTTTATTCTTTCATTCACAAACGAATTTGGGATCACGATGGTCGTGGCTGTTAAGTGGAGTTTTATGATTTTAGTTTTTGTTCGCCTTCATTTCATTTCATTTTATTTCATTTCATTGCTGTTATCATGGACGTTGCATTCTTTATTAACGTCATCATCGTTACCAATTTTTTTATCTCCACTGCAGTTTTTTAGCAAATGTTTTTCAACCAAATTCTCCCAGCTACAAAGATGGAGAGCAAGGGCTCCGTTGGGTGCTTGGTAGCGCGCTGTGCTTCTCATTTAGGAGATCTCGGGTTCGGTCCCGGGCGGAGTGCTTCCCTTGGGGAAGGAAGACCGAAACCCTATACTCTCAACAGGTGCCACACCAGTGTAGCCCGGCCTGGGGGTCAGAACTTGTTCCATGAAATCCAAGGCCTCTATTTTAATAGAAATTAAATCCCTCAGTAAAGGTGCAGGAGATAGGTATGAGTTACAGTTCCCTGGGTTTTGAATTTTGAAGGTTTGGACCGTCGCAATGTTTGACAAGTTAACTAGTAAAAAATCCCGGAACAAGATCCAAATTGTGCCTAACGTGTTGAGATATACGTAAGTAATTCATTTTCATTCATATGCACTATGCAGGGCACGTCAACGGTCTGTTGAATGGTTGAAAACTTCAGAAAAAAACGAAAAAATAGTTTATTCCAAAGTTGGTCACATACAAAGTATATACCTTTTGGTTTTTCAGTTAGTAAAATTACAGCCTTCAAATTAAGACGTGAAGGCCTCGATAAAGCTTCCAATTGAGAGGAATCCTTCACTGCATAGTCGGTTTGTAAAATATTTTTTGTATGAATTTCTGTGAATAGCTGTATAAATTTCTGTATTAATTATCACAGACGTTTCTATGAATCTGTTTTAATTTGTATGTAAATCTATGAATTTCAGTGTAAATGTGTACACATTTCTGTACCAATTTTTGTAGAAATAGCAATGGAAAGGCAAAGGCTCGTACGTACGTCCCTACATGTGACCTGCTACAAAACTGATCAATTCATAATATTCGTTGTTAATTTGCTAGCGTAGGCCTATACTTCTGTAGAGGCCTATGCTGTTCTACGCTGCTGCTGATGAAATTCAAAATACTGTACATATCAAATCGCTCTAATTCATTCATGACGACATAACCGCCATTTTGTGCCAAATGGTTGAACGGAAGATTCATTGAACGCCCTACGATAATTCACTCAAAAGTACCATTCAAAAGCACCATTTGGCAGTTGTTTCGGTTGATCATTTTTTCACACTATTGTACGAGTTTGCGTTCTCAAGTACTAGTACTACCCTGAAGTGTAATGATTTAAATACCTACTCGACATCATGCCTGTACGACAACCGATTAATATTTGGTTGTTATTCACTATGTTTACAAATGTTTACAAATGTTTACTATCCTGTGAGTATTCTTAGAAATAGAAACCTGCTATCCTGATTTCGTGTGGGGATTCGTGAAGACGTACTATTCAGAAACGTGTTCATTGACAGATTTGTCTAACTGGGTGCGTATACGCGTATGATAAATACATATCTTGAAATTGGCTCATGAAATTGGTTTGTGAAGTTGACTTCTGAATTTGACTCCTAAAATTAATTTTCAGTTTCAGGATCCCCTGAAGTCGTCGAGTCCGTGTCCTCGTTGGGGCGTGTCCTGAACATGTCTGTGCTGGTCGTCGACACGTCCAGACGCGTCGAAGATCCGAACAAACGTGTCGATGTAAAAAGAACCGCAAAAATCCACGGATTTGAGGCAGAAACTTTACCAAACCGAACGCCTGTTCGCTTTAAATATCCACAGTTTCAGCAGTTCAAATCTGGATCTCCATCACGTCGAGTACACACGTTCGGAGAACGAGATTCAGTATCCATGGAGCAGGAGATAGGAGGGCACAATGGACACATCGTCTCCAAACGAAACCCGTTGAAATTTAAGGAGCCCACGCCCATCGAAGGTCAAAAATGGAAGGTAGATTTAATGGGGATTTCAAAGCATTTACCGACCGAGATCCTTGTTCAGAAATTCTCGAAGAAAGACAAAATCGCAGCAGGAAGGCAGAATTTCAGGGGAAAGACAGAATTTCTGGAGAAAGACAGAATCGCATCCAGGAAAGCCAGGTTTGCAGCGTCCGATCTACTTAGAGAAAATGAAGACGTTAAAGAAAAAGTTCTGTCTCTAATACACACCATGACGGCTTTAAGAATGAAGTACTTGGAGATGATAACAACACCTGATGAGCAAGGTGAGTGATAGGAGATAACAGCACATAGGCGAGGAGAGGAGTTAGTGATAACAACAGATAGGTAAGAGGAGGACTTGATGATAACAACAGATAAGTAGGAGGACCTGATGATAACAGATAGGTAAGAAGAGGACTTGATGGTAATAGCAGGTAGATAAGAGGACTTGATGATAACAGCAGATAGGTAGAGGACTTGATAACAGCAGATAGGTAAGAGGACTTGATAACAGCAGATAGGTAAGAGGACTTGATGATAACAGCAGATAGATAAGAGGACTTGTTGATAACAGCAGATAGGTAAAAGGAGGACTGTAATCTTTTCACTACGGAACTCGTATCAACATCATTTATTCTTGGGTACATTTTTTTCAGGAAAAACAGCCGAGAACATCTTCCGAACTGCCGCCCGGGCGACGCGCCGGTGCCCACTGACCGTCACCAAGCTGCCGCCGTCGTCTGCTGCGTGGTATCCTGTCTACGGAGCAATGGCCGCGTCCACCACAGAGGAAGAAGAAACCAAATACTTTGTTGTGATTGGTCGTGGGGATGTGGTTGTGAGCTTCATCGAGGGCTTGGAAAATTACATTCGTGCTCGTAACGATGATCATATGGATAAAAATGAAGTAAGGAGTCGCGTTCAAGATCGAGGAATTAATGTTCTGCGAGAAAAATTGCTGCGTGAACGAAGAAAGAATACATCGCGTCCCGCCGACGATGATGTAGGCAAATTTTCACAAGGAATTCACGACGAAACACATAAAGAATTGAAATACCTTTCAGTCGGACCGATATACGATTCCAGCGGAAACCCTGATACGGGTGCAGATTTTACGTCTTCCAGACATGTAGAATTCGAAACGGCAGCGAATTATTTTACCAAAAATAGGAGTAAGGAAAAGGTGCTCGAGGCTGCTAGTGATAACAAGACGCCAAAATCTTTGACTTCACGGCACGGAATCGACAGGACTAACATCATCTCGAATAAGTTGCACGAACGAAAAGAGAAAAGGACAATTAAGAAAAATGTTCGTGAATATCACGGAAAGCCGCGGGCTAACTCACCAGCCGCCGAAAAATTTCCGACATTCCTTGATGAGAAACTCGGAGTTTCCCCTCACTCTTCCCTCACGGTCACCATCAAGAAGAATGTCACCCATCTCATTAGAGGGGAAAAAATTTCAGCTTTGGTTATGATACTAAAGAAGACTCGCGGTCGCATCGAAAGCATCTACATTATTTTGAAGAAAGAATACAATGTCATTCGAGAATGTTCGGAATTCATCAAGCGATGTCATTTATTGGAGAAGATTGACGTGGGTGCCCCACCCACTCATACGTCTGGCACCGAGTCCGCCATGGATATCGGGACACCGAAAGTCCCGGATGAAGGTGCAGGAGATGTACGTCTTCCGAGGCATGTCTGCCAATACACGTCACAGTTCCAGCAAACCGTTCAGCACGTGGTTAGAATTGCGGCATCTTTGGACCAAAGTTTCATAAATTTTGAAAATGACATCGGAAAGGGTCAGCCGCTGGCCAGCAGGTGGACCCACCCGCGTCCAGATGGAGCACTTCATGGTGCAAGGAAAAGGAAAGGAAAAAGTGCAATGAGGACGTCGGGTGGACGTGGCGAGTCGCATCTTGGTTTAGTGGTGGAAGGCAGTGGAGGGAATGCTCTGGAAACACCTTTAAGTACAGTGCCAGGTAGGACAGGAAAGATGAGGTTAAACAAAGACATAAGCTACGTTGAAATCTCGGGAAAACCAGATTCTGAAAATATCATTCCAAAATCATCCCCAGGGGCTGAAGGTAATAGTTCGGACACAGTGGGGAGTGGCCTGATCATCAACTCAGGAGACAAAGCGTACCAACATGGAGGGACAACACGCGGTGTTGGTTCTGCTTCTCCCGCTAAGGGAGTTCACCGAGATGGTAGAACTCTTTGGGGTCGCGTACGAAGGCTGGAACGCGGTGCAGGTTTCGGAAAGAATGTTGACCAAGGGGACTTTGCTGTTAGGTTTCCTGATACAGCAAAAGATGACGGACATCCCACCGCTAGTGGGATCGAAGCAGGCGCCGCCAGATCCTCTCCTGCAACCTTCAGCTCGCCAAATACCGGCGAAACTAGGAAAGGGTCGGTTTCCCTTGCGGGGTCGGAAACTGGAGAAGGGTCGGTTTCCCATGAGAGGTTCATGGCTCCAACATTATTGGAAAATGCGGTCGGAGCTGCAGATTTCTTGAATTTTCCCGAGAAGAACCTAAGTGCTCCCCTCGAGGGAAGCACTTTTTCCAAATTCACCGACGCCGACGGAGATACGAATTGGGGGCGCACGCCCGTGGGGCCGGACACCAGAGTTCGAGTGTCGCCATTTGGTGATGGGAATGCCATGAGGTACTTCACGGTTGAACTCGCCAAAAAAATCAGGACGCTGGATTGGCTTCGGGAGGTTGCATCTCGTGAGTTTTTATGACCAATATCCCAGGGTCATTACCCCACTCCTGACCCAGTCATCACCCCCACCCCTTGACCCAGTCATCACCCTCACCCCTGACCAAACCTGCTATGACCCTGTACGTAATGCAATTATAACCGACGCTGGAGGTGTTGAGGTTCGTGCCCAGAACACCGGTTGTCATGGTTGTGACCAGGTAGGTACTTAGTACCACCATCACCTATCATCATCATTACCTCTTCTCCTTTTGACGGAATGGGAGAGCCAAGAATTTCACGAGCGCTGTACGTACGATGATGTTTACATCACAGTATACAATTTTGTATATCACAGTACATCGCAGTGCATCACAGTTATTCTGATCAGCGGGTCTTGCTAAAAAATTTGGCATAAACTTCATACTGCGAATTCCTGCTCTTGTGGGTTCAAGCTCTTTTTTCCCTGGACTATATATGTATTTTTGTTTCTGTAAGATGTGTGAATGAGCTCGCTTTGAGACCCGCGTTTATTTTTTTTACTTTCAATTAAAGCTTTTGATAGTCAGAGATCGAATTTATGTGTACACATTACACCACATGAGTTCCATTACGCATCTCCTGCTCAGTAAATGGCTGATTTTTTTTAGTAATTGAAAGCGTATTCGTGCCTACATGTCAGAGTGTCATCGATGAGAAGTGGAATCCGAGTTCCTTCGTTCCTGTCCCCCGCATTGATGAACGTGTCAGACATCCTGCAGGGCGCCTCTCCACCTCACACCCCACCCCCTCTTCCCTCTGTCTTGCATATTTCCATCGAGACTTTCATGTTTTAATTTTACTAATTGAAAAACTGAATGTTGTATACTTTGTATGTGACTTATTTTCGGAATAAACGATTTTCCTTTCTTTTTTTCTTTGCAGGGGACGTGTCATCTCTACTGGCGCAAATTTCCCCTTCTCTTGCCCCTACGAGCATTAAGACGTTTTACGGGGTCTACATCTTGCAAGACGACTCTCCTCCCCAGAAGGTGAGGCATCAATCCAACCATACCGTAAAAAAATAACCTTTTATTTAATTCCAACACGTTTTACCGTTGGGTTTTCAATGCCTTATAAGTACTGGTGTGGTGAGGGATGTGTGGTTTAACACTGCTAAAAATCGCGAATGTGGCTGTACGTATACTAAACACAGTATATACATAAATTATGTGAAAGAAATACTTTTTTTCCAGTATTTTAAAGCCTGCTCTGCTTCCATCCAGCTTGGTTTCGCCAATGCAAACGTAGCGACAGTGCAGAGGGTGCACCACCTCCTCCCGCCGCGGTGCGCGCCACACTGCCGGTGCCCACTGTCCCAGGAGGGTAGGCCTCTGGCGAGTGACCTTGGCGGCAGAATACCCACGCCCCCGGCGCAGAACACACCCCTCTCAGGTATGTGGCCAGGGTCCTGATATCCTGCGTAGAGCGCTAGATCGGCTTCAGTAAACACTCGCTCTATCTTCTTTGCTTTTTATGATACGAAAGTAATTTCGTATTTGATTCCGCTCAATGGGACCGACGACGACTGTAGAGCGTTGTTTACTGGAACCGATCTAGCGTTTTATGCGGGGGACGACTGTGTGTATATTCGATGGAGATTGATAGGGCATCTCAATTTGTTATCCAGTTTCTCAACAAAATGCTGACCTATAAACTACGGAAAGGAGTTTATGAGTAAAAAACAGACTAGTTTCATTCCATTTTCACATTCATTTTGGATTCCATTGTGGAAACATGCACACTATAAAATCAATGAAGCATTAACTGCTATTACCTTCTCAGTATTGTTAATATCATCATTTTTGGACAACAGTAGACCACCCGCAACCTGTTGGGTCACCATTTTTATTAACTAGACCACCCGCAGCTCGTTGGGTCACCATTTTAAT
>VOMN01090240.1:0-42922 GCA_014899125.1 Orchestia grillus | reverse complement strand
AATAAGATGAAGTGCAAGAATAGAGAGACATAGTGGGATCAAGGAAGGGAGGGAGGGAGGAACACCGAGTTAGACAGAGAGGGAGTAAGAGGGAGGAAGGGTGAGAGCAGGGGAGCGGGGTCAAGCAGTAACCGGTTGGTCGTGTGTCGGGCACGCGGAAGGTCAAAGAAGGGGCAGAGTGGATGGAAAGAAGGCTTGGAGGCACAGCGCTGGAAGGGGCGGGATAGCGGTCAGGACAGTGTTGCACTGTACCACTCAGGAGCACCTACAGCCATGCCGGCCAGGCGCATCAGTAACAATCCATGTACTACATAACATGCCAGGCTTATGGATGTTATTCTTCGTGAGTTACCATTTCTTTACGCACTGAAGGAATTAGCATAAAATTCATGGGTCTAGATTCTCGAGTACGTACTTCTTGCTAGCGAGTCTGTGTTAGAGATCTCAGGCTGTTAATGTTACGAAAAATTACATTATTTCACATGAGATTTACCATCTTTTTTGAAGGCATGGAGACGCTGGTGCAAGTGATAATGACTCGAGTTGCGATGGGATGACAGCAGCTAACGCAAGCAACGTGTCGAGTGCACGTCGTTTTTAACGGTCGGCCTGTGACGTTGTTCAGAGTAATTGTGATGAGATTCGTTGTAATAAAGCTCGCTCTGTACAATATCCCGCGAAGTCGGCGATGAGATGAATGACGGAGAAGCATCTCTGAGCTCGGAAACACGCTAAATAAAACTAAACTTAATTCGAACAACTATCCTGATCCTCATTAATGTATAAAGAGGATACATCTCGAGTTAAAAACGAACGAAAAATTATACTTTCAATCATCTAGATTACGATTTTAGTCGCGACGCACCGCAAAAGATACGAGAACCAAAAAGTTGCAATTTCCGAACACGCCGTTCAGATACTCTATAGGAACTGGCCGTCAAGAGGCACGCTTTCAAAATTAAGTATTACTTAAAATTTCGGGCTTGAGTCCAGCAATTACCACTTGCGATGGCCAGTGCGCTAGTTCCGTAGCAAGAGAGAGCAAATGTTCAATAAAAGCAATAGGGAAATGATGTATGGACAAGCATGAAGATAATAATAGAAGGGAAGACAACGCCCCTCAATAAACAAGGCACAAGACGTGTAGTATTGCCTAAACTTGTCCGAGTGCAACGAAAGCACAAGGTATCATGAGCAGCAGCTCGGTGGAGCCGGTTTTGTGCTGTGTCTTCTTCTCCATAGGGAAAATATTGAAAATTTCTTTTTGTTGGGGTTTAATGAGAGAATAAATTGAACACATTGGAGTGGTTATCTGAGGTTTGGAGTAGCAAATGATATTTTCCCAAGAAGCTTCCTAAATGCCGTAAAAATTTAGTCGTACCGCAACACATTGTATGCAGTACGTTCAAAGAAAAACCAATTTATAATAGATAGTTGACCTCAGTCCTCCGAAAGGTAGTCGTATCTGTCGCCTGAGTAACACCAACAACTATTATCTGCGCAAGTCAAACTTACTTGGTTATCTTGAATATCTTGAAAATGCTTGGGCCTTTATGCCCTGGCTACACTGGGGTGCCACCTGTTCGTGTGCATGAGCTTACGGTAACATTTTCCCTAAAGATCCAACAAGGAATCGTTTCTCACGTCCACCTGGCAGGACGTGATAATACTCCGAGATATTGATGGCCAGACGCAACTCTATGCAAGATAGCAATCAAATAAGAAGGAACAAGTTTCATCGGAATGCTTTCTTTCTGGCACCGAACTGAAGAGTAGATAAAGTTTAATCAGAGTGGAAGGAGCCCTGTAGGGGCAGCGATGGCTCTCGGCACACCAATGACTGACTACCTCCATTAGGGGCATAAAAGACTTCTCTGTGGCTCTCTCTTCCATGAAAGCTCGCCGACGTCCAAACTCAATCGAAAAGAAGAGGAAGAACGCAACAGTTCAACGCGTTCGTCAAACAAATGCTTGTCAAATTGATGCAATGAGCGATTTATTTCAGGGAACACAGTGACGCTGCTAGAAAGCGTAATGGATGGTCCTTGTGTCATGCGAGTGATACTTCAATGCATACTAAACTCGTCGGCAAAGGATAGCTATGGCTAAAAGTGAAGCATGTTACACCAAGTCCGATTACGAACTTATCAGCATTATATCATTCGAGTCGTGACTCATAATCATATGATGATGCAGAGTGTGGTCATGGTCTCAGTTTAAATGCAAGGACGTCCTTGAGGAATATATCATTCTTCTCATCAATACACTCTGGCAGTTTCTGCTATTTCTCGAATAGTAAAACCGAGTGACGCATGGAACAGGGTGAAAATAACAAGTAGATTGATTGAGATAGTTACAAAAGCAACAGTTGCATCTGGCCTAGGTTAGGTTCTACGCCACTATTTTTGTATAACTTTTTACACTGGAATTCTGGAATGTATGAGATCTCGATGGTATTTGGCAATGAAGATATTATTAGTTATCTTGGAAACGACGAAAATGGCCTGGAAATTTCCAGCGGCACATTAACTGCTTTAATTATGTTAAGAAAGGGCCGGATTCCGAGTTCGGTAATATAAGGTATAATTAGCGATCATCGCTCTATTCCGAGGTCCGCGCTAACGAGCTCGAGTAGTTTGCTTTAATGAGTTCTTCCGAGTCGGTATTTCGATTAAAGCGCAAAATTGACGACCAAAAAGCAAGAATTTCAGA
This sequence comes from Orchestia grillus, assembly GCA_014899125.1. NCBI lineage: Eukaryota > Metazoa > Arthropoda > Malacostraca > Amphipoda > Talitridae > Orchestia > Orchestia grillus. The sequence continues at coordinate 40,210 of VOMN01090240.1, read as the reverse complement.
CATCTTCTGATCGACGTTCCAATCCGGCGGGTGTCAACTAACTCACTGAACTTTATTGGTGCGCTTTGCGCCGGCGCTCAGGCAGCACATAACAAGAAGGCTTTTCAAGGAAAAGCCGCTGGAATGATATGAATCACTAACTGGGAGCGGGGATTTTTAAAACATCTCTCAGGGGAAACAAAAAGAGTTAAAGAGCATTGAAATAATTCATTTACGAGATAACTGATTCATATATAGCAGCTCTTCTATGCCTGTAAAATTACTGTACGATTACAATTTAAGAACAAGAAATTGTTCGTTAAAGCACGATGTTCGCCTTCACTTGTAACTGACAAACCATCACGTGACAAACCATTGAAAAATATTGAAATTCCTAATCATTTTCGTGGCTGCTCCACCGAAGGATTGAAAATTCCTCTCGCAAGTGCGTAATACTCAGCGAAGTGTGAAACGCGGCAATTTTAAAGTAATTATTAAGCAGGGCCAAATAATTCCAGAGCCACTCGGACGAAATCGATTTTATGGCAAAATTGAAGTTATGCTTCTACAGGGCATCGTTTGCCGAAGAATGTTTTAGATTAAAGATCACGACAAAGATGAAGAGTCGACATGAAATCAAATGCGTGAGAGCATCTTGGCCCATCCGTTGCAGACTTTAATGTCCTAGGCGGCTGTGAGATGCGCTCACAAGAAATAAGAAAAGTCATTTTAGTACTTTTCAGCAGGCGAACTTGAACTTTCGTTAAATATTTCAGAAAAAAACTTCACTTGTTTACCAAGAAAACCTTTTCGTCAAGACAAAAAGAAGAACTGACGTAGTAGGGAGCATCTTAAATAATAACTGCATTCGTTTCCAAATACAAAGCTTTCATCACCAATGCCGTAAAAAGAACAGCGATGAAATAAAAAATTAAAACAAATCGCCTGAAATAACCGTAAAGAAAAATGCATGCAAACACAGGTCTCTAAAACGTGCAAAATCTAAAAAATCGAACCCGCCAACCTGAAGAAATTGATCAGAATGCTGGCCATGAATGGAGTGACGAGCGCAAACGGCTACTGCGGCCAAGAAGATTTTATGTGAAGCGACTTGGGCGTGAAACTTGCTGTAGTGAACATGAAAATGAATTGATTCTAGGTAAAATACCAAGTTTAAATCATTAGAGAGCAGAAATAAACTCATCAAACTCGTATGTATTATGTCGCGTACTGTTTCCTGAATTTACGATTACATAGTATGTATATGCCAGGAGAATATCATAAATTTTGTTCTGTTTTCTTAACAAAGCATTTTGTACCCGGTTGCAAGATTTGCAAGTTTCGCTATTCGTGCGTGAAATTATACGCGTCACTGATTTGAATTCAAATAAAGAGTAAATTAATTGAATCTCACTAAAGAGTATGAAAATTAGGACGGGTGCAAAAATGTCATACAAAAGTGCGAGTTCTAGATCTTCGTGGTTTTAATTTTATTCGTTATAAATTGTTGATAATAGAGTAATTGAATGGGTTTGCAAGCGTTGTCAGTTAACGAAAAAACATGCTCATGGAACGAATTTCAACGTTGGAGAAAAGCTAATGATGAAACGATACAGTTTTAGTGTTAAGTTAAGGAATGGTTTGAAAGTTTTTTCACCTAAAATCAACTATTGAAGCTTTTCGAAAGATAAAGAGAAAGCTGTCAGTTACAGATTATTGACTAAATATTCTTCAACATCCTAGCTCGAGCAACATCGACGTCGCCATCACGTTTCCATTTCTATCAAATGAAGTTTTTTCTTCTCTCATTGGAATCTCTTAATGGTGAGAAAATTAATAAAAACTCTTCGACTGCTTTGTATTCGGTCAGAGATTAAAAGCTACGTTTTAAAAGTAGCGTTTGTTTACAAGAGTTTGGACTCCAAGTTACAACGTACGAAAATCTTCAGTGAATTCGGTAAGTGCTTCGAATGAAAGCGTTCTTCTGATGAAAGATATCCTGAGCTACTCCAGACTATAGACCGCAACGAGGCGATGTCTCGGGGATATGCTTGATTTATAAAGATAATGCTAATAATTCATGCAATTCCTGAACGCTGTCCATAATAAATGGAGCTATTGTTTGTGTTCAAGCTTTGGATGGCAATGATTGACGCCCATGCTTGGTTGCCGGGCCAGGCCTGCTGGGATGAGTACACATCAACGCTAAAGGATAGCGGCCTGCAAGCCGGCGACACCGCTACTCTAAAGTCCAGCAAAAAACTCGCCCAACATGATCACTTCCTGTGGCACAAACCAAACGGCAAATTATGCATAGGGAAGAACACGTTCGCTATGTCAGAAAAAAATTAAATTCACAGAATTTCTGAGAATCTCATACAGAATTGTTCGATTTACACGCCCTGTATGATGAGCTAGCTGGAACGAAAGTTTCCGATGAAATTTATTCAGAATTTGGTTGTCTAGTTCAATGATCTCCGTTCGACGCTCGTCGAATAACAAGCAAAGTCTGTTTAGGTTCTTCACACAGACCAAGAGAGTATTATAATGTACTCCTTACGGTTATTATGAACAACTTTTGTAGGAAAAAATATAGTTAGGTAGGAAACTTGAAGCAAAATTTTGAATTATTCTTCCCCACCGAAATACAATTTGATTTGGCTCGACTCCCGACTATACGGCCTGTCAAGTCCCTCAATGCCCACCACGTGACATTCATCAGACAGTCCGCTGAAGAACAGACACGCAAGTTAGAGCCACCTCTTAACATCTGACTTACAGGTTTCGTCGTCAAAGTCAGTTTGTTTATCTTTGAACCAGTAATCAAAGCCCCTCCCAGATACTTGCAAATCCTAGCCCCTCAACACCCCCTTCCTCGTTCTTTTTACCTTAATGGCAGTGAGACGCAATGCTCGCATCACTAACGCAAGTTCATGAATGAACTCATTCAGCAAAATTGTACTCTCCTCGCTATCATTCAAAGCCCTCCGCTTCATGACCTACGCAAAAAATGGAAGCGGGGTTTTGCCCGCTGCTGTGCGGCCGGTACTTCCCGGATCACAGTCGCTCGATCCTACCCGCCCCGTTGGAAACGTTCCGTCAAATTTTGGGTAACCTTCATGAAAATCGAGATGAGCGTGGTGATATTAACGCCTTTGGGAACGAAAAATTATCTTTTTCCGACGCAAATGCTCATAAGTGAAGTTGGTGAAAAATTGTGACAGAACCTAAGTTACACGACTCAGAACCTACGGCTTAAGAAATAAAACATGCTGGAGGACCGTAACGCGCGAAACACTCAGGAACTGGTCACGACGCGAACACGAAACTTGCGAATTGATCGTTTTGAAGAGCTGAGCAAGGCCAGGTTTTGGCCGTAAGATACAGGGAGCGAGGTTCTGATGACCCCTCCATTCTCAAGCAGGCGCTGCGACGGGTTGAGGGAGTCGCCACAGGGGCGACCTGGGGCCGAGCAATGAACCGGTGGCGCCTCAATGGGAGTCTCTCCAGCACCGCAGTTTGGCGGGTTGCCTGCTTGGCCAGCAGCGGCAGGTCTTCATTCCCGGTGGCAGGATTCCAACTGTGCACCCTGGCTGGCTGGGTTCTGTGGCAGCACCACCTCAGCGCATGCAGCGAGCTCTGAGTGCCTTGATACAGCTCGCCCAGCTGAATAAATCGAGATTTTGTTGGATGGTTGGAGCTGCACTCCAAAACAGTTTTTAACTAGATATTATGGTTCGTATTTTTTCATGGAATGGGCATCGTTTCTTGTTTGTTTTCGTGGAGCTCAGTTTTGCGTGGTTTTATTTACAGTTAGTTAAAGAAATTGAAAATTAAAGTCTTGAGGCTTCCAAAACATTTAAACATTTTTATGAAGTACCACGTGCACAAAAAACCTCCGTCTGGGATTAGGGAATGATGTGCAAGATTAGGAAATTATTTAAGAATGAGCGTGTAAGATTAGGAAATGGGAACTGAAACAAATGCGGACGGTTGTACGAGAGCTTTTACCCTGCAGTGTAGCATTTCTTCTAAAAATACCTACTAAATACGGTACATTCGTCATTAATGGGGTCATAACCGCTTACAAGCCAATAGAAACCGTGTTCATAATCCAACATACACGCATAAAAGAAGCACCTTACGGGAAGGTTTCAAGATGCAAAGTTTTCGGAATGGGAAAACACGAATTTTGTATAAACAAACTACGGCGTATAGGTAAGAAAGTTAGGTCACCGAGACCTGGTGATTATGCTGTATCCAAATAGTTATACTGGTCAAAATGATACGTCTTAATGGTTCGATTAGTGACTAGGATATATCTCAAAGGTTTTGTTGCTGAAAATGGTAGGCCTCAAAGGTTCTATTAAAAAAACTAGCTTCATAAGAACGCCGACGAGGACTGACCACAACTATCAATATTCCTCTGGCGGACAAAGCGAGGTCGTTTTATTTTCAACATATCAACAGAAAAAATGAAAAAATAAATACAGAAGCTCTTTATGAGGAAGATCAATTAACAGAAAGGATGAAAATTCATCGCACTTGGTACATTTGAAGCAGACATGCGAAAGTATGCATGTGTATACATTTAGACTTCCCCTTCGTACAAACAAGTTTAAAATTCGAGGTGCGATTCGACTCTCCTTTGGAATGATGTTCACTTCACTGAACGCCTCTCGAAAACCCTTAAAACATAACTAAATCAAAGCATGTTTTACCAATATTATCCGAACAGAAATTAGATTCTTACCGCTGCATTGCCTTTGAATCAAAAAGATTGAGACGATTTAGCAAACGAAGGAAACTACCAAATAGAGACGGAAGACACTTGGGAAAAGAGTTTGATGCAAAACGCCTCAACCACCATGTACATATAGTCTAGGAAGGGAGAACAACACCCTGTGGGGAGCGCAACGTCCCCACAAACGTGGAGAGAAATTAGGCAAGTTCAAGGAGCTTTCCCTACAGAATACCGTCTCCCACAGGCTGTCCTATGTTCAGTGAAACACTGATAATTTTCCATAATTTTTGTTGGGGCCTAATACATAAACTGGAAGGAATGGGTAGGAATCACTGTGTCTACGAACATTCCAGTTGAAGATGCCGATAGCATGGGCTCGCTGTGAATAAAGCAGCTGCCCACGCAGCAGAAGAAGGCAAGGATCCAGAAGAGTAATTTGCGCACAATGTGTGTTTTAACACTGTACGGATATAGCGTTGGGCGCTGGAAGGTTGCATAACATCCAACCCAGCAGTAACGCAAGCTGGGCAAACGCTAACCCCAAAACTATTTGCTCATAATTCAGGAGCGTATTTGAGTGCAAACAAACCTGAGTTTTGAGCGCACAAAAGAGCAAGGCTAATCAGAGTCTGGAGATAGAGAGTTGCTCATTACTTCGTAGGTACAGCGGCGGCGGACAGAAAAAACAGAATTAGAGAGGAGTCCCGACCGATACACGGACACACACACTCACACACGTTCGCATGCCGCGCATTGCGTCGCTCTCAGACCCTCACATCCACAGCCTCCAGTCAGCGGCACCTGAGGAACTACTCTGACCGCGTGCATGGCCATATGAACCGTGGCGTAATGGTAGTCTCCGTGCCCGCAAACGCTCATGATTCAAACACGCTAATTTAATATTACCATTTGCACAAATTAAAAATGTATCCAATGATGTTCGTAACTGTCGAGAATGACCTGACATCGAGTTCGTGCGCAGCCTCAATGAGTCCTTCAGAGGTGGGGCCGTTCATCACCACGCTCTCAGTGGCCGCTATTTCCAAACATCGCACGTAAGAATTACAATCACATTTGCCATAAGATAAGAACATCTTCAACTGGGGCTATACATACTGAGGAATTGTAATAACATCGCATCATTATTCAATTCTACGTCAGCACAAAGCGTTTAACTCAAGCCGACAACCGTTGTACCGTATCACACGTCTCCCGCACCTCGAACCAATTCGAGGCATCAACTCTCGGAGTCCAGCCAAATTATATGTATGCTAATCTGGTATAATTTAAGTCAAATACAACAAACAGTTTTGTCCAACATAGTGTTTGGAGGTCACGTCATTCTTTGTAAATAGGCTCCATGGTGTAGTGGTAGCGTGATGGCCTCGTAACCGTGAGGACCCCGGTTCGAACCCCGGCTCAGGCATTTTCGCGTTACCAGGGAGTACTTCCCTTGAAAAAGGAAGTTTGAACCACACATTCCTCACATCCCTCAACACGCCAGTAGTTGTAGGGCATCGAAAATCCAACGGTAAAACGAGTTGGAATTAATAAAGGTTCATTTTTTGTACATAGAAGTTTCGCTCTTATCGTTCAAAATTTGGCCACATCTACGTAAGGGTAAAATGACCCACCGAAGGATCACACAGCACCAAACGTGTAATAATACAAGGTAACCAAATAAATTCTCAATGTTCATTTCAGACGTTAAACTACTTGAAATAACTGGAAATTTTTTAGTCACTTTGAAAAATATTTTCAGTTCACATTCAATTCTCTCCCACTTCATGGAAGAAATGATATGCTTCGGAGAATATTCTCCCAGCATCAAAATTAATCACAGAAGTGCAAAAATCTCATAATACAGATAAGTCAAGTATGATTTTCAATCGTTCTCCTACACAAATGACTCGTCAGATAATAAAACCTCAGTACATATTTTGAAGGATATGTACAACGGGGACGTTATAAGAACCCGGCTTTTTTTATTTCGATCCTTGATTAAGGTTTTTAAGATTGATGTGCGGCAACCCCTCAAGCACTTGGCTATAGCTACATTCAAATGGTGTGCGAACCTTTAAAATCCTCGTTATTTAACAGCCTGCTTTCTAACCAACTAATAGCGTTAGTACTGATTTAGCAGTATTTCTTGACAGGTGATGAAAAGTCTACCAAGTACCGAACAACTTCTGAAACCTCGTAATATGAGAAACATTTTCAAAGCTTTTCCAACCCAAAACGCAAACACTTAACCAAGCATTTATAGGGTTCAGCAGTCAATAATAGATGTAGTCTTTACAGCTTTAATGCCGAGGTACGGGAATTTCTTCCTCCACAGTTATTTCGAATTCAGTAACGCGCACGTACGAAGAAAAGTCTCCGAGTGGGACCGTTGTTCTTTTTCAATCTCTACAGCCCAGCCGGCAAATGTTAACTCCATCATAAAACTGAGGAAATTGCATCGAATCCTTTGGTTGGACTCGGAGCTCAGAGCCTGAGACGTGAAATAGAGACTCTAAATCACCGGGAACTTCGATAAGGATCTTTGGATGATCTCAGAAGAGCTGGACACCACGAGCGCCTCCCGTCTTCATGCGTCTATTATAAAAGTTTGGCGCGTGTGATGCGCCGAGGTACTGCGGCGTACGATGTCCCAGCAATGCAACCATAAAACGAGCCTTGCTCTGTAAACAAATGCTTAACATGCCATCGGATCAAGATCAAAAGATCCTCCATTGTTTTCCCGAAGATGAGGACCAAGATCTAGAGTTTGAGGATGGGCACAGTGAAGGCTCAAATTGACGGTCAGAAAAAGGTTCTGTTGCTAAAAGACGTGCGAGACATTGAATAGTAACTTACTATGTTTGACTATTATTGGATGATGGAAAATATAGGAGTTTTAAAGAAACACTGGGACAACTATACAGCATTTAGATATTATCTACTACGAGACGGGAGCACTAGACTTGAGTATCGGCGTAAAAAGTCGGGGAAGGAACCAAAGCTGAAGGGACCATTTGAGAAAGAGACAGCGGAAAAAGAAGGTATGTGCGCCATAATTTTGACAATACCTAGACGCGTTATGCAAGGCCGCTAAAGGAAGTCTGCGAGCGTCGTTTGTTAGAGGAGGGAGAGCGCCGGCTCCGTGGCAGCTCCAAGTGCAGTGAGAGTTTTACCTCGCCGAACATTAAGCCAAATTAGAGGTTGCCTAAGATATAATTTTGGGTTTTAAATTAGTTGAGCAAAGATCTTATCTAAAATTATTTACTTGGGCCGAGGAAAATTGGATGGTGGGACATGGTTTTCAGGTTTAGGTGAGATGAACAGGGCTCCATGTCTAACATGATGAGTATCGTCAAGTACTGCTAAGGAGCAGCGGGTGACTGCAAGATAGAAGAGTAGACAATGAGAACCTTATCCACAGAAGTCAGAAAGATGAAAGTTATCGAAATGATGGTGAGAGGAGAAGAAGAAACATATAGACAGCCGCGGATAGGAAGAAAATGCACGAATAAAAGTACAGCTTCTTCGCTCCAAGAACACGTTGAATATTCTAAGAGGCAAAACACTATCCTTGAAGACCAAGGTGAAAAAATAATATCCGTCCTTTAAGACGCTTATAATTGTCGAGTTGTTTGACAGAAATGAGCCACTTGCCACAAATGTTACCAACAAGTGCTGTGGAAACGTCTGTTCAAAACGTCGTTGCACTATTCGCGTCTGAAGCCGGAGTCAGGAATTGATAAACTGCAATGCGGAACTACGGACAACACAAAGTACAAATTTCAAAAACTTCATCATGTGAACTACAGGCCAGTTTTGACGACTACGTACTCTAATTTATCAACAAAGAGGTTCTGACCTCAGGGTTTTTCTGAGCGATGCCAGCGGTTAACGCCCGATTTATGAGGGTGTTATTGTTGACACTCGAGGCAACAATTTATGGAGATGAAGAAATCAAAGGAGGTGTCAACACAGCTATGTTTGCGGGGTGCTACCCAGCGCATGAGCTCTGTTGCGCGTGACGCTTTGTTCTACAGCAGCTACGGATATTTTTTTGCACAATTCTCCTACGATTCTGCTTAGCCAAGGGTAAATAGACGAGCAAAGAGCAGCCAAAAACTCTGCAGAAATGAAACTGACTGCTTTACACTGTCACCAAGTGGTCAAAGTGTGACCCAAAGCAATTCTGCGAGCTCCACGAACTGAAGGGGAGAAATACTGATGAAAATTATTTCGAAGAGTATTCACGAACAATTCCACTAATAGATGACGAGCGTCAGACGACGAAAGACATAAAATGAGCCCTGTTTTTGTCGCAGAACAATTTCGCTATGCGATGCAGTTTGCACCAAATACGGGAACAACTTTTAAGTTATATCAAAATTTTCCACTATTTTTGCCTTTTTCTCTATTCCACCTAAAATTTTACTCTTGCCTCGGTGCCATATATCATAAAAAGAGTTCATGCCCACTCCTGTAGGCAGCGATCCGAACAAAATACACTCGTAACACAATCCCCGAGAGAACTACAAGCGTGTACGTAACTCAGGTGTACATGGACCTAAAACATGCGCCAGGATTACGTCACGTTCTCTGCAGGATTCTTATCGGCGGCTAACGCAGCACGTCTCAAGGGCTTACATGTGAATGTTGATAAACTCGCACACAAAGTGCGAACTTTAGATATAGTCGGCCGACGTTAAATGTAACCCGAGGAACAGCTTCCGAGCGAGTGCGTGACTGCACCCAGACGGTGTGCTGCCTAGGACTCCTATGGAAGTTATTCAATCGTAGGATTTTTCGGAATGCAATTCTCATGAATGAGTCCGTAAAAGAACATTCTTAGCAATCAGCGTTTACAGAAAAGGTGTTTTTGAGCGTTGCAAAACGCGCAGTATTTATTAAGCTTTGAGGTTAGCTGAAAACCTACAACAAAAACTTTGAGAATAGATTTCAACATAAGAATTCATACAAGAAAAGTGATAAAAGAAATGCTATTTCTTAATTATATATCATCAACTGGATGCGGGAGATACATGTCCAGGAAAAACTTTCGTAAATGCACGTCTTTCAAAAGAGACGAGCCTTGGTAATGAAGCTGCTCGAGATCTCTCAAGTTCAGCGTGAACAGAAGGTCAATGTTCCTTCGCATGACGTAACGAGTTGTTGAACCATTGCTGCCATAATAGACTGCATTACTTCTGATGAGAAAGCCTTGTGTACGGAAGAGTCTCACAGGAAATTTTTTCTTTTCCACTGCGGATTTGGCTAGTCAGCAAAAATTGTGAATTCATTTCAAATCTTTCGCGAAGGAAGCAAGAGAGTAAGGCAGACCATAGCTGTGAGTGGAAACGCCACCAATGAAACGAGCAGAAATCGACACTCGTGACCAGTTTCTTTAATAATTTTCGAATGATGACATTCCAATCGCTAACGAGACTTGATACGGTGCATTAATAATTACAGTTCGTCATAAAACGTTGTTTTTATAGTAGCTGCGGGGTCTTCGTAAAGTTCTTAATTAATCATGACGCTTTGTAGAATATCGATCATGCAACATTATCAACTATGGAATAAAGGAATAAATCGAATAAGAGTTGACTTCTGTAACGTATCAAATGTCATGAAAGAAAGTTGAGCTTCAAAATAGGACCCCATCGTATGGGTGCAGATTCAATCATCCGTACTGCTGTTACTCACTTTATCCCTACAATTTTTGTTATATTTTACTATGTCAAAATATGCGTGTTGGCGTTCGAGCTGATATCTGCAATTCTTACTAATTTTCACTTATAGCGCTGCAAAATGCTAACAGCTCAAAGCATGCAAATGAAATACATTTATGGATTACTTTTTCCTTCACTTTTGTCATTGAAAAAAAAGTCACAGGCATGAACTCGACTAAAATTTTTCTGTAACTTAAGATGTTTTTTTTCAAAATTGTATAAATTTCGCCGAAATTCCAGCATGGCTTCGCTACTTCATTGCAAGTGCAAATATTTAAATGAGAAGGGGCGGTGCGCGCGGGAAAGGAAATACTTTAACCTTAGGACATTTGGACAGTCATTCACGCGCAAAAACAATGTACATGATTATCATTATAGAGCAATGCACAAGTAAGCCAAGTCGCGGCACGAAGCGAGTTCAAAGAAGCTTAAGTACCATAAACAGCATAATATTAAATGAGAACTGGAACCTCTCGTGAGATGAGACTGCATTCAAAACGCGTGTCGAACACTCAGCGTTTTGCTTCGAGTGGTGCAGGCGAGGACGAATATTCAAATGAGGCGATCATGGAGCTGCAGAGCTGGTAATCGATCAGGTTTGCTGCGAGCTGAAAAGATCAATATTCATCAATTGTTAATGAAATGCATGCTTGGATCATACACTTGGTACTCCAAATCAGATGTAAAGTAATGAGGAAGCAACGAATAATCTATCTTGATCGTAATGATAAAAGAACGCGATTTAATGAAGGGATCATGTGCATCGAAACTCTAAAAATATATAACTTCGCAGCTTTCATTGAGCCCGTGAAATTCACAAGTGGAACGGAACTGATCAATAAAAATACGAGCGGATTTATTTGCTCGGACAGTTGTCTCGGAATGAAAGAGATCATTGACGCTATTGGAGATCGTATTTACGACTGCACTCCTTCACGACCTGGATACAAAGTGGAACATTATGAAGTCTCATCTCTCTTAAGGCGCACAGGTTAAACAGCTCATACTCCTGACCTTAGGTAGGCCAGATCAAGGTTACTGATACCTCAAAGTACAATCAATCTCACTGTGCTGCAGACATAATTCGATGACCGTGGGTCTTAAAAGGCCAACTTTAGGCGAAGTAGATTATTTTGGTCTGAATTTCTTGCGTAGAGGAACTGTTACTTCGTTCACAAGGTTATCATCACATGTCTGATGCATAATTGAAGCTCTGTCATGGGAGAACACGGTGGCCCAAAATAAGGCAGGTGAGGATTACTAGAGAGTATTCGTATGGTAAAATCTTTCATTGAATTTCAGTCGTACAATCTTAGCCATCTTAATTTTATGAGCAATTTTTCAGGTCAATAGAATGAGTGTGAAGTGGGTAACACAATCGCATGCTCCACAAGAGTAAGCGTAACAAAACCTGAATAGAGTTTGACCTTCCAATCAGCGACCAACACTGATACGTGCCCGATAAATATTCCCTAAAGTGCCACCACGGAAAATGCTTTAGTAATAAAGATGATTTCATTGCTTTGCGAAAGATTAACAGTTCATCACGAAGTCTGAGACCACAAAACAAAAAGACACGATTAGCTAAATTCGCGGAAGTCGAGTTTCTACGAAAAATTGACTTCCAATCCACCCCTGGAACACGTAAGCCCGCTGATCTTGGACATATTTTGGACGCCAGGGTCCCCTGCATTGAAAATTCAATAAACGGTAGGCAAATTTGCAATATGTTTTGGCTGGGAACCAGCGCCAAGTCTTCCATGCGCTCGGCGAAGAGTGTATTTTTGTGGCAATGCGTCCGAGGGAAAGAGGGGACAGAAGAGGGCGAGATCACGGCCCAATCTCCATATTTATGGGAACCAAGTGACAAATTGTGCCCTAATGCCGTAATCCAGAACCTATTTCTGTTCATCGACAGCCGAGAGAGAGAGCGACAAGAGTCGTGCAGATTGCTCTTTGAGTGCCTTGAGAGAGAGAGAGAGAATGTCACTCTCCGAAAAGAACATCGAGCTGAGACGCGTGAATAACCTGTTCCTGTAATAATTTTCATCAATACATTAACCTCTTCAACCTTGGAGTAGCTTATACAAACGATTCATTTTCACACTCTTTAAAGATGAAAACACCGCATTCAGCGTGGAACTTTGCGGTAACTTCATTGTACTATCGCCAGTGATGCAGCAATAAACTCATCTCCAAAATTTCTCAAACGCAGAAAGCGAGCGAATTGAGGCGCAGCGCAGTTTGATCCAATTGTCAAAAATGAGCCAAAAGTCCACCTCAGCACTAATTTGGGGCGATAGAAACACCGAGCGCCGGGAATGCTCAGCTCATCGATCCAGCAATCAGACAGTCCTTAATGGCATTGACACTGATTGACTCGAAGATTTGTAAGGAATTAGCGATGGTGATCGACAAAGGGAGTCAGCGCCGTGGCAGTTCTTGTGTCTACGGCAGGTCTTCAGGAAGTTCTCTACCTTTTTTTTGTAGATGCGGTGCTTTCATGTCAGAGTAGCATAAGGAATAGAATTGCTGAAAATATAGTTGAAACACGCAACCAATTATTCTTTTCAGCTGGGCATGAAATCTTATGCTCAGCAGCTAAGCCAAGAAGAATCCTGGTCTATGAAGTCCTTTTTTTCCCTCCAATCACACGACATTCCACGTAAAATAGACGGAGACTTCACGACGCACATGCGTTCAACAGATGCTTTCAAAGGGAGAGGAAAATCTGACGGAGACAGAAGTGGCCAAATTAGATACAAGTACAATTATGCAGCACTTGGCGTAACGAGGAAGGAAATTATGGCGAAATGGTCGCTCCATCATTAGTGAGAGGTCAGTACGGCCGAGGTGGGTTGTTCTCTGTTCAAGAGTTCAGAGTTTTATTCAAAGGGACTGCGCAATGAGGCCGTCCAGTGCTTTGATGGCTCCGATTAATGCAGAGATGAGGCCAATTCTATGCTCGCTACACCTACGAACCTCAAGCGATTACGAGTCATGCTTTAACGATCCAAGCCAGACTTAAACGACTCATTTCAAAGGGACAAATAGCCGTAAAATCCAAGTAAATCTTGCCCGATCATCAACTCGGCGCCAAACTTAGATGCAACGCTAACGTTTCTTCGAAAGAGGCAGCTACGATAGAAAATTGAGGCCAGGCTGTTATTATTATTGTTGTTGTTTTTGAGCGATCGAAGTCTTGAGCTCAGACTGTATTCAAAAGAGAGGAAAAAATTAGCAATTAGAAAACACTCAAAATAAATTCGCCGTAAAATTGTAGTAAAACCACCATTCGATCATGCTGAAGACATAAATAAGAGGTCCTCAAAAAAGGAATATTTTCAGCGTGTTGGCGAGCCTATTGTGAGATACAGCATCGACATTCCTCCTAGTTGCAGTACTAGGTATGATATCCTTTGATATCCTATTCCTATTATGATATCCTTTGTGAATAATTTGCGTAACACAAACAATGAGGAGGAAGCACGGGCTTCAGGTTCACGTAATATCGGTCGCAGTACGACTATGCCTCAATGAGGTACCTCGACTTCCGTCGATGTGAACCCCGATTGTGCCCATACAACACTCTTGGCACCCACACTCGGGCACTATTGAATTATTCGCCCTTGAAATTGCGAGACCTGAATATTTTCATTTATGAAATATCAATCGAGTCGATATACAAGAGTAATAGTACGATGAATTATTTGAGTGATAATAGTTCGTTACGAAAGTAAGCACATATTTTTGCAGATGTAACTTTGATTTTTGGGATACTCATCGTTCAGAAAATGAAATTTTAACATAAACTGTGCGTGTGCGCAAAAGAAAGTTCCGGATTCTCAATTCTTGACGTATGCAGAGCTCAGCAAAAAATTTTCCGTCACCTCTCGGGAATAAAAGAGAGTTGAGGTGGGAAAAAAGAATCGCAGTTCCCCTTATGAAGTGGCGTATTTGCATTCTTACTCGCCGATTAGCATACATCAATTGTCGAGAGATGCAGGCGATCGATAGCTGCGTGCACTTCTGCTCATCACATGTCACCGTGCGTGACACGCAGGGTTCGCTGCTACAATTCTCACGAGGTTTCTAGTTACAAAGCCACGAGGTGCAAAAAAAAAGAGTTTTTGCAAGGATATTTCGAAGGACAAAACCAGTTCACAAACTGGAATTCTAGCATGGGAAGAACACGAAGAAGAGTCGCTGCATCGATGAGCCTGACGCAATAGCTGAGAGGACAGGGGACCACCCGAGGCCTATAGTAAATTTGACGTCTCGAGAGACCTGCACAGCTCGGCACTTCCGAGCTCCAGCCATTTTTGGGTAGATTTTATTTCGTGCAGCGGGAAGGGGTTCAGGAAGACACCGTACACTCGGGAAGTCAGTGCGTCAGAAAGCCCTTCACTTCGAATTGTCTTTTGCTAGTGGAGCTTCGGTCCGGGAAGTTGAGCGGAGCACCTCATGAATTTCCGGAGAGCGAAGAAATCCGTGCTTTTTTAGCGCTGTCCCAAAAATAATAAACTTGCCTTAAATTTCGCAAACAATGAAAGACCTACATTGGAAATTAAGTGTTCGGAGACCTTCATTTGCTCGTCGTGTATTTTTTACTCTGATATCATGAATTGATTATAGCTAAATAGATTATTAACTGAATTCGAATAGAAATTCCTAAGCATATACTTAAACCTGATTTAAATATTCACGGTCACTGCGAAAGAGGTGGACTTCCTCTCCTGTCGCTGAATGGCCAACTGAATATTCATGCGAAAAAAATAATCGCCGAAGACAATGGTGGTCGTCATTTGGAACTCGAATTAAGGAACGGCCAACACCTTAACCTTGATGTGACGGTAGAAGGTTCTGTTGAGCGCAAAGAACATAGCTTAAAAGTTGCTCTGTGTACATCAGAGCTATTACGCTGATGACTTACATACACACACCCTCAAGTTCTCTTTTTCCAGCTGGGAGCCGCGCGCTATCTTGTGAGCTACAATTCTCTGATGAAGCTCCTATTTACATGCATGGACGACTGTCGGAAACGTACGACCAATGAATACATCACACTAAAATGTTACAGAAGGCAAACGCTGCGGATAAGAGTAAGTTGTTCTTGTACGCCTGAATGCGAGAGGTGATCAGCCAGGACGATACTGGCATGTAATCAGAGCGACTTAATAGGAGGCGCTCAATGGAGCATGACTTGTCCTATAACCAATTGACCTCCGGAACAATATTTTTGCATCGAGCTGGTGCGCATTAGAGACAATTTGAAGGCGACGTTAACACGCAAAGGGTAACCTTGCATTCCAACTTAGACAAGAAAAAGTTCTGAGCGCCTAGCGTGATATTGTAGAAGTGCGCGATCATTTTTTTTGTGTGTATCGCGAAACTGTTGACCCAGAGAGAGCGAGAGCGTCCCGAAAAATACTAACAGGAAACAAAGCGTTCACGTGGAAATGACCGAGCGTCCCACAGACTCGATGGAGAGGGTGTTTTGGTGCAAAATAATTGCAGTAAAACACGCACGTGCTCCAGGATGCTCAGCGCAGGCATTCCAGCAATTGTCTGAAGAATGAAAATTTATGACAAAGAAAGATGCAAATTATACCTCCTTAGTTCAGTGTTCTGGTGATCATGCTGCCCGTGTAGTTCCGACAACAGTACGTTCAGGGGGAGAGTAAAATGAAAAAAGAAAAAGGTGCTTTAGACTGTCATATTGTGAAGGTATTATTACTGAAAATATGTTACGCACCACTCGTTAGCATTTCGGACCCTTGTAATATGTTAGGATCAATGTCAGTACCTCACAGAGCAGCGGAAGGTCATTGCAAATGTATAAAGGTGAATTCATTCGATGATCTTGGGTACAACTCGACGCAATCAGAAAACAAGCCTTTCGATCTCAGTAGTTTGAAATAACACAGTGCTATTATTAATTAATATAATTAATATAATTATTTAACGATAGTTCATTAAACGTAGAGCCTTGCATTCCAAATTCCTCCAGAATATATTCGCTGGAAGAAGGAGCGAGAGAGCCACATGTGTCTGTTGAGAAAGGAGAACACAAGAGATTCACAACGAACATTGGGGTCGAACAACAGGAGTCGCCCTCTCACATACAGCACTCGCGGTTCCGGAAAGAAAGTTGGATCACTCACGTTCGCGGATGGTAACAGCTTCACGTACCTGTAAAACAAACAAAAATTTCCTATCAGAAGCGAAAAACTTGCAGCACTGATTGACTACCAAGTTGGAAACTCTGCATTGTCATGAGGGGCGGCACTGGCAAAAAACGAGTGTTTTTGCTTCGTGCTCCTCGAAACATTTGAATGGAATAAACTAAATTTCGTTCTTCTGAAAAGGCATGAATGGATATTTTAATGCACCTAAGTAAAGTTATTATCTCCATAGAGAATTGCAATTGTGAAAATATCTTCCAAGGGAAGTCTGGAGACTACTGCATTTTGCAGTAGGATGCATTTTTTATGACATCAGCAGTTCCTATTAATTTCCGACTATTATTGTCATGTCACAGTGTTACAGGATGTTACGTTAAATCTCAAAAGCTTACATCGAGTTCGAGATGCGCTTCCTCGTGCAGTTTGGTGCACTTAATGTTCACAATAGCACAGCTCACCTGTATGAATGGAAGTACACCTCGCACAGGACACTCCTAAACTAATCACTGCGCCACCGCGGCTGTGCACAGCGTCCCGTCCTGAAGCAGGCGCTCCTCGTGAGATCCCTCCCTTAATATTTACACCTGCCAGATTTGAAGGTTTGCCTGCCAAATTTTCAAAGACACAAGTAATGTAATTCCAGGTGCAAGAATTACAAGAACCTTAGAGGGAGATAAGCTGGGCAGTGCCTTATTTTGAGAGCACACAAACACGGGCTCTCGCAAACGCACAGTCAACAAGCCGAGCGTGAACACCCGCCAGCTCGGCGTGAGTTGAAGAGAAATCCTCGAGGCACTTCACACTGCACTCCTCCTCTGCAAACATCGCCAAAAAATAGGGCTGCAGCAGACCCGTCGCTCTTCAGGCTGACGATGATCAAGCGTTCGTTGGCTAAAAACACTCACGAATTTTGGGGGCAAGAAAATCAGGGTAAAATTTGACAACGAATACAGAAACGTTTAAGAAAAAAACTCGAAGAAACGTTGTCACTGAATTTTTGTAAAAATATTTCAACGTTTCATGAACACTTTAGGTAAATCAAAATGTAGGTTTGTCGAAGAAGATGATGAGGACTTGAAAGAAATATTTACCAAGTAAAAAACATCGCAACGATTCAAGTGTCCCATAGAACGAGAACTTTTTTCTTCGATGATGCTTGTGAGAGGCCGTGCATCCCACCGGAGATGCGCGACTCATCTCCCGGTAATGGTGTATTATAGATTCAATCAGTGGCTTCTATCTTTGTAGAACGTGCGATGTTAAAGAGCTCGATAGTATCGCTCACGGGCGACAATGGCGCAATCAGGTAACATTGATGCTTCGCACAGACGATGAGCGATGCGTGGGGCGAGATGTGCTCATGAGCTCATGCGTCGACGAAAAAATCTCTTGGTGATCTAGAGTCATCAGATCGGATCAGAGATGAATGCCATTCCGAGGTGCAGGTGAGTTGCTGCGGAGATGCCTTGCCATCACAGCCATCACAGTCGACACGAAGTGCGTTAAGGGCGCTGGTCATTTACACCTGAACCACT
This sequence comes from Orchestia grillus, assembly GCA_014899125.1. NCBI lineage: Eukaryota > Metazoa > Arthropoda > Malacostraca > Amphipoda > Talitridae > Orchestia > Orchestia grillus. Next base: position 22,038 of record VOMN01090240.1, on the reverse strand, counting down.
GAATTATTCTCGCGGTAAGGTAGCATTTAACATTGCATGAGAAAATATTTCCAGTGTCTCTGCAAGTACGCATCATGTGTAGGTGCACTAGGACTGCATTTAGCTATTCACAAAACCTAGGAGCATCCTGACGAGACGCGACAGTTATGTTCTTATGGTGGTAGAAGGTTCAAAGTGCTCCGTACGAGGGCATGGATCAATTGTCGAGATGACATGCGACGCCGCCGTGCAGCGCTGGAGTCCGATTGCGAGGTGCCAGCACGACAGAAGGGACGCGCCGTAGTAAGGAACAGCGAATGACGTCTCTCACGGCGCTCTGAAGCAAGTATAGTGACAGGAAATTCATCACTTCGGGTCAGCTTGCTGTCAGATTGACGAAGTGTCGTCGATGCATCTCTCATTAATCGGGCTTATCTCTTGGAATACAGCAAGTCGTACGGTGGCAATATTACGAATAATTAATGTATCAGTTTACGAAAGTTGTACACTGACGGAAAAGACTAAAATTATCATTCTCGTTCGAAAAATATTTCCAAAATAAAAAGCAGTGTGTGCCACTGAGATAGCGCCAAGCACAACATGGGTTGCGCAAAGGGTGCGACGAAGCAGGCTTCTGAAGTACGATAGGGCGTTCGGGAAGCAAAACTTAAGTTGCTTCGCCTCTGCATGTTCAGTAAGTGCTGCACTCGTCCTGTGCATCTAAGCAAGTCATTGTTTGCAGTCCTGCGACGGTCACTCGACACTAATGTCTCCAGTCGTCCGAGAATATCATTCTAACTTAGGTGCAAAGCACGCCCAGGTCGCCACATGGCTGCTTGGAAGCGGTCACTTCACGTTTGAAGCGCTGAGCCTGGCACAGAATACCAAGCAGAGCTCATGAGTTCAAGGGACGCAGGCAGTACTGGACCGAAGGTTTCTAAATAATCATCGACAAACCAAGCTAAAATATTTGTTTCTTATATTTGCATTGAAATTTGACAGCCTCAGCAGAACTCGCAACTCCACACAGGGAAATGTAGAGCGATGCCGACATCTGTACAGCCGAGACGCGTAGCTTCGGGCGGTGCGGTAATGCAGGGCACAGCACAGCAACGTCCAGAGGAGTACAGCGCCAGAAGAGCACAGCAGGGTAAGGTGCATCACATCATAGCACAGTAGAACACAGCAAAGCACATCGCAGCATGGTGCAGCAAAACACAGCAAGGTACATTGCAACAAGATACAGCAAGGCACACCAAGACTTATCAAAACCCATTAAAGCACATCGCACCATGACACAGCAGGGCACAGCGGAGCACAGCAAGGCCCATGGCAGCATGGCACAAGACAGCAGCGTAGGCCGGGCAGAGGGCGGCCCCCTCTAGTATTGTTCCCGGTGCCGGGGTCCAGTCACGACCCCGCCTCAGGCGGCCTGGTGGGCCCTGCCCCTCCTGTTCCTCCTGCTCCTCGTGTCTTGCCTGCCCTGCTGTGCTCAGCATGCTGGTCTGGCTTGTACTGCTGTGCCTAGCGGCTCTCTAAAAATCTAGCTCTGGTTAACTACAGTATCGTCTCAGTTGAAGGATATCGCATGTGAGAAATGGAATTGCAGAAACTTTCAGAATCTGACGCTGGCAGATTCGGGATCGATCTGTATCGGAATCGACGTCGAGAATTTCCGAGAGCCGTCGTTATAATTTCATATTTCTCTCTGGATTGTTCATGTGAATGTTGCCGTGCGCTCGGGCCGGAGCTCTGCACTCTTATTGCATGGCGCGTACGACGCGTGAGAGCTTACGCAGACGTGCTTTTCTTGAGTCTCACAACTGTCCAGGTGATGCTCGGTTGGTGACTCCTGTTAGCTGCTCGGCTTTATGCATGTTGTTACCAAGCTATTGTTGTCCTTACATACCCATTGATTAATTATTAATAATTGATTAAGCTTCCAGTTATTTTAGCACCTCGGGGGATCTCAGTAGTGAAGCTTGGTATAAATATGTCAGAATTAAGAAGTATGAATTTCCCTGGGAGGTGTTCAAATTTCGTGATATTTCACTAACTCGCCTTCAAAATAAAAGCATCGCACGAGTTTTAGGATTAGGTTGATTTTCGGTTTCAGGGCACAGGTTTTCGGTTTCAGGGCACAGGTTTTCGGTTTCAGGCCATGTTAATTGTTATGTTGTTACCGAGCTATTGTTTTTATCAACCGTTGCTTTGTCACTGGATTGTGCTGTTACCGTGCACTAACCATGTCAACACCTGCTTGCTTCATAATCTAGTTATGTTAGTTGGGACGGCAATAAACAATTTTTCAAAGCAACACAACAATACACTTGGAGAATTAGCGAAAATTGAACATATTTAAATACTAAGAAGAGCTATTTTACCCTAAAATCAGCGTAGCATATGTCTAGTAACAAATATTTTAACTAAAGCATAATATTTTTCATCATGCAGGGGGCTTAAGCAATGTTGCCACTATTTATGAAACTCTAACAGTGAGACTCCGTTCTAGTTTAACATTCCAGTTGACATGGTAAACGTTTCAAGCAGTTACAAGAATTGTTCGGTAAGCTTTACCCCCTCCTGAAGGTAGCCAAGTCTCCCAGATGCGCTGAAGAACTCCTAGTAATACGAGTATTACTCACTCGTATGTTCATCACATAAAAACCCATTCTACGTGGCGTCCTGTGGCTTATTAGAAACAAATTCAGATGAGAAATACGAATTCATGATGGGTCCGTCACACGCACCAAGCTAGTTCACCACTAGGACGACTCGAAATACCCACAGTAGGTACAGTTCACTACGGCGAAGTTCCTGAACACTCAGCGACGAGAGAGCGGTGGGAGCTCCTGCTTAGTTGTTATTGTTGAGTTTTACATAACTACGTCCATCACTCCCGGAAGTCTGCGCCCAGTCCAAGTCTTTTCCCGGAGCATCTATGTATAGTTACCTATAATTTTGGCCCCCCAAGTATTTTTACAAATTATTTTACAATCTTAGGCGGAGTGGCGAAAATGTTTACCGGAGTGATGCAGTCACTCTTCAGTTCCTCAAAGTCCCTTGACAGTTCTTGTTGCGCTCTTATATCACGGGGTGTTCTTGCTGAGCTTTACGAGGACACAGCACGACCAGTCGGCGCGGACCGTCCGGTTCCAGCGAGCTATTTCCGCGGCACGGCGTTCCCACGGCCTGCAGTCCTGCTCGCCGTACTTTACGATGCCGACGACGCGGCTTTTTTGTGGCTCCCCACTGGGCTTCTCGGAAGACGTATCTCAGCGACAGCAACGCAACAGCTTTCTTTAATTTAATTACACGCTGTATTGGCCTTTCCTACTAGTTAGCACTTTGAGCTGGCCACAGATTCGTACCGTGACTCACTAGTGGTCACTCACTCGTACTGGTGATTGTTATAAATTTGGACCTGGATTCCACTGCAAGCACATGTTCGTCTTTCGCTGTGGCATTCATGGCTCCATAACAAGTCAGCTCTAACTCTATAAGACGTAACTCTCTACTTTTAAGAGAACTAATGAAGTCGAGGAAGTTCATATTCAATTGAAGAGGTCAAGCCATACTTACAAAACGACGTGTAAAGTGCGCTGATTACGTTTTTTGTACTTCATGAGATGAAGTGGGCCTTAGCTTCTGGAAAACGAGTGAGAATTTCTCACAGGCGCGCAGTTTTACCTAAGCTGGGCAAACGGGCGCGCAAGAAGAGGCTCCCCACGGAGCTCGAAGGCAGCCAGCACACGAGGAGCCTTCAGACAACGCTGGCTGCAGATCAAACGATACCGCATCGGACCGACGCACTCCTCCTCTTCTCAATGCAAATACGAGTCGAACGAGGAGCTCCTCCAGTTTATCGTCTAATAAAAATACCATGGAAATATAATTATTACCTTCACGTACAATTCGTGGGTACGCATGTACAAAAAAAACCTTGAACTGATAACCGATATCATTTAAAACGTAATTTGAAATTATAACCTAGAATGAGCGGTGATAACTAAAACTGTACGTTTTATACCAAAAATGATAAGAGAATAAATGTACATGACAGTTATGAGGTTAATTTCTATCAGAAAATACTGCAGCGGATAACCCTGAAAGACAAATATTTAGAAAAATTTAAGAAGATCTACATTAAATAATCGTATATAAGACAGGCCAGAAGTATAACAGGTGAGGTGACAGTGAATACACAACGACAAACTGTGAAGCATTCAATGGCATCACATTCATTTAATGTTTCATTTAATGTTACATTTAATGGCATCTAAAGATAACTAAGAAGTATCCACTGCAGATGTGCAAAACACGAAATGCGAGTTGCGTTGACGGCCCGCAGATGTGCAAAACACGAGATGCGAGTTGCAGAGCGTTCATTTCATGAGGGACGGGCTGCAGGTCTCAGCAGGAGCTGGAGTGAGGGCAGAAGAGGAGGAAGCAGCGAGGGGAACGAAGTCTGCAACGAGCCGTGAGGGGCGCAAACACAGTCTGTGTAGGCGTCTTCATTATCGCGGTCTACACACCGCTGATCACAGACTGCAGCCAACTGCGCTTAATTGAGACCGTGCTCAGACAACCACAGAAGCCATAAATTTCTCCTCAACATGGACTCGAATATCGAAATATTGTCGAGGGTTCGGTGGCTGGGAAGATGTGGAACAGGAGTTCCAAACGGGCAAAGAAGGATCTAACATATTAAGCCTTCCCTNGGAAGAAACTCACAACGAGCTGTGTGCTCCACGGGAGCCAATTTGCCATGGCTGCGTGCATGCTGGCTATCTTCGTGTTAACCCTCTCGGTTAGGCTTTGTTCCTAAACAGGCAATGTCTCATGCACATATTAACAAATGAAGAAAACAACGACAATGGATGCTAGTTTTCCAAAAGTGGTATTCAGACACATCTTTTCGGGCACTATGCTTGCAAATGAAAGTACTTCAGCTTCAGCATTTTTTCCTGTTGGTTCGTCCAATATGCCGCTGGACCTATAAGGCTCTAGTCGCTGGATTCATCAATTTGAGTTCCTGAACGCATGCATGAACGAATTTTAAATTGAGTTTTCAACTGTTAATTAGAAATGCTGGAGTACTCGTAATAGAGGTGACAGTATCATATTATCGGCAGCTGCGCTTCAGTGGCTCGAACTATCTCGTACCGAAAAAGAAGGAACCATTTAGTATGAACTGTAGATAACGGGGAATCTAAGCACAATTAAGGTGTGTTCCTTCGCAGGATCCCCTACAGGCAGAAATAACAAGTTAATAAAAAAGAAGAAAAGACAAAGAAGAGTTGGCGAAGAAAGCGTGAAAACTGAAAGATATAAAGTCGGCACGAAAGATAGGAGTCCCGAAGGCCTAGCAGAATCTGAGCTAATCTGAGCAGGCCAAGCTAATCGTGAGCGCAACTATATCTGGTGGAGTAATTGCGTGAGCTCGAAATTTTATTATCAATTGGAAAGAAATATTAGCCCCGTTCACCCTTTACTCGCTGAAAAATCCGAAGCTCTCATACTAAGGCTCCTCAAGATTTTCTGAACTACCTGGGGGAATGAGTAACTATCGAAAGCTGAAAGATAAAATAATCATCTTAAGACTTCACAATCGATGACTGATGATAGAATAAATTTAACTTGAATCAGCTGATAGCGAAACAGCCTCTGAGACAAGTTCCAAGAGTATTGAATCGAAAGTCTTGATCAGAATTCACCTACGTACTGCAGGGATGAGCTCATTGTTAGTGAACAGAAATGTTTAGACGAGGAGAAAATAATGACTCACCATTGCGTGGACATCTTCTTTCATGGTGCCGAGATGCCAATCTCGCAAAGAAGCTCGCAATAATGCATCAGTTCAAACGCCTGCTAGAGGCTGCCGTCAGTTCCGCAGATTGTCGCGGTCTCGTGAGCAAACAGCGATCACACGGGTAAAAACATGAGAATGACACGGCGTGAAGCTTATAATTACACGGCTCATTTGATTGATCTTTTTCCTAATTTGAGCTTCATTTGATACATTGGAGCTCGATGCAAATAGCATGAGCAATGCGCGCCTTTGTATCACAAAATGGAGATGAATGGCCGCTGTATTACCAGCCGAGAGATCAATGACTACCATGAAGCTGCAGCTGGTTAGGCAACCTAATCCAGTGATATAATTTACCATCAACAACGCTGCATTAATCGTACGATAGATCCACATCGGTACAAAAAGTTAAAGATTCAGAGATAAATCGAAATCCCCACTAGAACGGCTTTGTTCATCAGACAGTGAAAAATGCCTCGCAAGGTCCTTAGCAACTTTCTCCCAAAAACGTCACCATCAATTATGCATTTTTTCGATGCAACGAAACGTGTAGTTTCATAGACAAAGCTTTCAAGAGTACAAGTAAAATGAGTAATTATCTTGGTAAAAGCTGGAAAGTTGCAAGTTGGAGTGAATTCAGGGAAACGGCGACCGCTCGACAATGCCTCGTAAAACACCAGGTGAAGCACTTGTTAAGACTCGGTTCAGGGCACGCAAGAAAGTCTCTTCTTCTAAGCTGCCTCCATTTGTGTCCTAGTCTTAGAACGCTGAGGCAATGTTTCCTCCATTCATGAGCTCAACATGGATAAAAGGGAGGGCTGAAGAGTGCAAATCACGGAACTCGTATAAGGAAATCTGTCTGCAATGTATGTACAAAAAATGACTCGAGGCGGGAGCGACGCAAACAACTGAGAAATTTGTTTAAAGAAGGATCGACTGTACGACGGGTCGGTTTTCTTTCTTTGTTGCATAAACTGTTCAATAGTAAGTAGCAAAAACATACATTAGTTTCAACTTAAAGATCAAAGCACTGCAAATAAGCTTTTAGCTGCGCGTAGGAGATCAAATCGAGCGAAAGCCAAGGCCTGTCGAACAGGTTATAGGTTTTAAAAGCGAGTACTTGCATGATGTTTACGGCAGTCGCCCAGGACGAGCTACCCTAATCTCCTCCACGCTGAAAAAAAGACTTCCTGCATCACTTTTAAACACGGCAAAAAACGACTTGGTTGAAATGGAATTAACTATGAAAAGAAAATTATTGATAAGGGTCTTTTTACCGCATGATACCAACGTAATGAGACATAATGCTACTCAGAGCGGACAGCAATGGTTTCATAAATAGGTGCAGCTAGTACCAAAATATGTCTCCGGACGTGATTTGAAAGGGTCCAGGTCTGGTAAAGAAGAAAAAGAAGCAGCAGCAGCAGGAGGAGAAGAGTGCACCCATGACCAGTCGGCCTCACAGCTCATTGGTATGCCAGAAAGAATCGGAGATACAGGGCTGGAGTCCCGTTCAAACACTTCGCCTGTCTTTACTCAACGTCTAAAAATTAGAAAGCCAATATCTTCGCTCGCTTAACGTTTGGCGAAAAAGATCTAAAGTAATCTAACTGATGGGAGAAAACTGGAATTTTTACCATCTTTGATGGGTTGTTACAACCGGGAAAGCGTCAATGATCGAAGTTTGTGACGAACTGTGCAGGGATAAAGCTGGTCGGATATTTTAATATTAGAATTAAACTGCGCTAAAACATCGCCATGTGGAGCGGGTCTTCAATAGCTTAGTAGTCACCTCTGACGGGCTCGTGAAGTCTCTCTGTGGGTTTATGCTAGAATATAGAAAGGCTGTCCAGCTTATGAAGCCTATCTATATGTTCACGGGAGAACGAATGCTGTTGATCTTAATAGGATAAGTATAAAAATTCAATTCTCAATTTTTCTTTGCGAGAGTACGTTGTGAGTTGAGTACATAAAGAAGAAACTCCAAATGTTTCTACAGTTCCAGCACCATTCCCTCATGCAGAGCCCTAAATGAGCGAACCATTTCTCCTCAAGAGTTCAGCGTTCATTTGAATATTTCTGCATTAATGATACGATAAAGTATAATAAGTGTTTTCAATTAGACATAATAGTGCCAGGGCTTGATAACTGCATACACCTGCAAGTAGGCGGACGAAACAGATGGTTCATGTAGTGGGATCTCGGGAAAGCTTTGGCTCACCGGAGAAGCAGAAGGTAAGCCAATACCTCAGGTCGGGTCACTAGAGGATGGCTACAACTGCTCCCGCCATAAGAGATAGAGATAAAAAACAAACTGAAAGGGTAGCCCGGACTGCGTAGTGCATGCATGGGTGCGACCTGACCCATTGCAGGTCTTCTTCAGTGTTTGTTCTTGGGTCTATAGATGGAAGACCACTCAACCGACTCAGTAAATGCCTCGCGTTACACCTCAGCACATATTAATGTCCGCATCGTCGGAGTCATGATGTGGTGGTTTCTCAGGGTAAATTCATTACGAATTTACGTCGGAACATCGTCGGAGTCATGATGTGGTGGTTCCTCAGGGTAAATCCATTACAAATTTAATTACTGGGATGAGACGTTTCCCTGCACAGAGTGACAATGGACCCCAACTTCTGCCAAAAATCTACGAGCAGAAGGTTTCTCTTTTTAATCTCGATGACCAATTGATTAATGAACCTAGTATTGAGCTGCTAGCAAGCCCCTGGGCAACGTGCGGAGTCGCAAGGAAATTTACGATTACCCTCCGCGAAACGCGTAAGTTCATTTATTAAGAACGGTCTGTGGATGCTCTGATAATTATATATATAATTATATAATTAAGCCCTATTTTAAAGTTTCTACCCTAGGGTGGTACGGCAGCGTCGCATGTTTTACCACTCGGGGCTAAAACCTCCCAAGCGTTCTGCGATTAAAATACTTCACTTTCACGAAAGAGCACGCACAAATTCCTAATAACGTTAATTGGAGGTGGCTAGGGGACTACAATTTGCCCTCCCCACGAAAGATATTCAAGGTACACCGGTCCACATGTGCGGACAGAGCTCTGCTGAAAAACGGCACATATTCACTGGAGGTGCAACTGAATAAATGCCGGTGTATGCGTTCGGATGCAAAATTATAGATATGAATTGAGATATGTAATGTAGATTATGGCATCTTTTGGTGCTCCACTCGGCATGAACATAATTTCCAAGGGCTCGAAAAAAAATAAGGAGTAAGCAATGACCTATAGTGAATAATATGCAACACCAGTAAGTGAACTATGCGACTGATGATCATGTGCTCAGAATGGGAGCACAAACGAATAAATCTCACCTAGCACCAAGGAAACAAAGCGAAATTACGACAACAACAGTTTTTTCTTCTCTTTTTAGTTGTAGAGGATTAGACAGCGCCATTGTAGTTCCCATCAAACACTCGATTGCGTCTTGTCAAATCTTCAGACCGCCGCTGGGAAGCATGAAATGGAGTCGAGCCTACCTATCCATGGAAAAATTGACCATAGATGTTAGCGACCATTGCTGCCAATTGCAGGCGAGTGGTTCACAGCTCGGGGAGTGCTACGTCTCCTGGTGGGAGAGAAACTCCTTGAAATCCTCACAAATTCTGCGTCAGCGTGAAGAGTGCAAGTGTTAAAGGCAAGCTGAAGGTGTCTCCTTAAGTACAATCCTACCATAAATTTTAACGCACTGAATAGGACGTTTAAGCTCAACTAGTTGTTACGTGTAACAGGCGTTAATGGCTAAGTTCACTAGTTCAAAACTATTTAAGTCACATGGGTGTTTACTTTACGAACAACATTAAGAAATAAGAAGGATCCTTGACAGTTCTATAAAGCTGTTTTTCACTCCAGCAGATCCTTATTTAGTTCTAGAGTGTATGAAACTTGAGGGTATTGGGACATGGACCTAAGAATAACAGCTAAGTATAGTGCACGACTTGGGATTTTTACGTTCATTTGAAGCAAAGAATGATTTCCTGTACATTCGAGACAGCTCAGAATTCCTGATAAGAAATGCTGTATTACATTCATGGCTTCAACTGTTCAAAGTAACACTCAATTGATCATAACCAACTTGATGCTTCCATTGCCTCAAGGGGCTCGTAAATGATAGAACAAAATATTAAACGTTCATAGTTAGGAGGGAGCGAGCTTGAGCGAGCAGGGCTTTGTGTCGCGCCACCATCGATGAAGCGATAAAGTTTTAGATGTTGTTCGATGTATATTCATAAGACGGCAATTACTCATGATAAGGTTGTGAAAGTGCAAGACAACTTCGTGCCAAAGGCTCGTAGGGCGATCCTCGGGAGCACAAGAGGACCTCGAGCAAAGCATATATTATACCTTTTAAAACCAGTTCATCATTAATTTTTCGTGCTGTATGAATTCCTGGCAGGAGATTTACTTAGCATCATCCTACCTCGCTCGTGCTATCACAGGAAAAATCTCGCCCAATTAGTATGGGCGTTTAATAGAGGAAATATTTGTCTGGCTACCATTACGTATAATGCTGAGCAGCGTTGGAAACCTCTTAGCTCGTATAAAAAAAAGTATGGGGCTCTAAGTCGGACTAATGAGGAAATAAGTTACCGTAGTACCTCGGTAATCGAGAGCCTTTGGCAAAAATATGAAATCTGTGAAATAGAAATAAAATGATGAGCAAAATTATATGGTATAGAAGTGTCATACATAATGCACAACCACGTGCAGACCACTTTATTCTTGAACTACTTATTTTTATTTAAGACCATAAATTTCCTTCGTAAGTAACAAACGCTTAAAATTTGGCAGTTCATAGGAAAGGGAAGAAGTTCGCTTGCAATTGTCATGTAAGTATTGATGAAGGACCCTTCCCTCCCGTGCGTACACACACGTGTCCGCGCGAATACAACAAAGGCCATCAGCCCACTTACGTTCAGGTAGATGCGGATTGTAGTAAGCATGCGGCTATTTCAACTCCCTAATGTGATGATAGCCCTATGAACTTATTTTTCATGTGTTACCCACAAAACTGGTACCGAGGATCAAGATTAAATTACTTGCAAACCCGAACCCAGAGAACATTGGTGAATAGAACTTTCACTGTATAGAAGCCGAAGCTGTAATGGCCACTTCTGCTCTTCTCAAATATAACACAAGAAACATTTTAGCATCTTAAGTCCTGGCCACATAAATAGTGTTCTAAACATGTCCCAATTCAGTCCGTTTAAAGCGCCCAGTAAGAATTAAGCTGAGCCTGAGGTGCCCCTGCGTTACTCGCAGGTCTCACCATTATACTTCCAGCGTTCCTGTAGTGGAACGATGCAGTTAATAGAGTTTAGTCTTAAATTCTTATTGTTTCATGGAAAACCAGACCATGAATATGCACTCGAGCGCATAAAATATGAATGGCTGCTAACCCAGCATTTCGCTCGTTGAAAAATAAGTTGGTCCTTCTCGGGTTAATGATCTACGAAGCATGCCACACAAAACGCTTGCTCTACTCTGCGTTAGACTCGACTTCCACTGGACATTGAGAAAGCTCGAGCACCGATCACTATTTTTCGACTTTCGGTGGAGGGCACATCAGTGTGGATAACCCAGAGCTCGGTGTTCTTGCAGCCCTTTCCTCTGCGTGCACACTTTGTCTGCGCGGCCCTCAGCCCCCACCGGCCCAAAGGTAATCAAGCAAACATGAGTGTTGTCGGCACAGCTCAATGCACTTCAGCGAGGCCTCCTAGATGCATCGCAGCGGCCACGTGAAATGAAGATGGTGCCCCATCGAAGGGGTAGTTCGTCTTGCAATTCTCAGCGCAAAATTTTGATATGATGAAAATTAGGTTATATTGTAGGAGCCGTGTGAATGAACTAGTTTTTTTTACAAGAATGTTAAATTGACAGTCTCGCATGTTTTCATGGGTAGAAAAAATTCAGATGCTCGAATAAATGACATGCCAAAGCAAAAGAGTTACATTGGTATTCCAACGTATCCAGTTGACACGGCTCTTACAAAATTTTAACTTAGGCGAAAACTGTAGAAAATAAATTTAAGGCTTAAGCAATCTTAACAAAACGTTAATTAAGTTCACCGAATGACGATCACAGAATGCATTGGTTTAGGCAATGACTAATATAGCATCTTTTCATTGATTCGATATGGTATAATTTTTTTCATCCAGTTGAGTAGCGCCCTAAGAAACTGAGAAAGACATCGCGTCTCCCCGTAAATTAACCTTATGAAGACCACCTTCAACCCCGAAGGGCACCAGAAATAACACAGTTTAGCCTTAGATTCTTATCGTTCCGTTCAAAGCCAAGTCGAAATGCATACAAGTGCAAGCAATGGGAACGATTGTTGAGGCACTATTTCGTTCCCTTGAAAAATGACCTACAAAAATATAGATTCTAGGGTACAATTAAAAAAATGAACGAAAGCAGGGAGATTGCGCCTGTATTCAAACGTCTCAAGATACTGCGTTCGCATTAATTCGAGTAGGCAATATTTCGTTCTTTGAAAATAGGTTGGTTCCTATATAGGATTAATCTAGGGTAAAGTGGCCTTGCCACACTAGAGAGCGAGAGGGGACCCGCGTGCTACACTCGCTTTGCTGTTAACGCAGTCTCAAAGGAAATTCCAGCTGACTACCTTGTCGAGTTACCTCATCTGATAACATTTATAGGCAATCAAGGTGGCTTTTTTAACGATCAGGGCGAGAATACTCAAGATAGCAGGAGTGGCAAAATAACCATTAATTTGATCGTAAAATCCAATTTTAGGGCAAAAGTGAACAAGTTACGACTGTTCCCACTTGTAAATAAGGTCATCTAGAAGACAGAAACGTAAACAAAAATGCAAGGATTTCACTGCAGAACGTTCTCAGAACGCATGTATACATCGGTGGTGACGCGTATTCCAGTGCATTTGCTCGTTTGCAATGGGCGCGGCGAACCATTTCCTCCCACCAATATCTTGACTTCCGTATTCAAAAAATGCTCCGTTTCATGCGCGTCGAGCTTCTCAATCACAAGTATAATAAACGTAGGTTCAATAACAAAATAAATAGTGGATCAAATTTACAATGAATAATTAGCCAAAACAATTAGCACGTTGGCTGTTTCTATGAGCGAAGGCTTGTGCTTTTCTCACAATATATAAAAGGAACTTCGTGGAGAGAGGCGGTCCATAATCTCGCCCGCTGACCGGCAATATGTAATAATTAGCCATGGTAATGAGACTACAAATTATCTATGGTCTCCGCAGAGCGGGCAGCCGTATATTTAGAAGATGGTGAGCCGCAATCCATCTTATCTCGGCCGCTCGTACCAATGCCGGCATCGCCTATCTCGCATGCAACATCGCTCAAGGGAACCTAAAAACCCGCCATTTAAGCTAGGAAGATTTTCAAAAGTAAATACACGTTTGATATCCCAGCATGGATTATTATCGTCTGAAAAACTTCGATATTTTGATCAAGAACTCGATGATCGGCGTGCGTGAGTACACGAAACCTTGAAACGTACAGGAGACAAAGACGCCGGCACATACTACACCTTGTTGTGCTTTCAAATAAACGCCTGAAGGATCCCAGAGGTCGTTGAATGGAATTTTATCTGAAGCATGATCAGTGCATACACCGCGGGTGCAAACTCCCTCTCATTTGAAGCGAACCGGCGCAAGAGAACGAGCCCATATGAATAGCATGTGGGCGAAATTTGTACTGAGCTTCGTGAAATAAAGCAGAAGTCAACGTCGCTCAACGTGGGTTATCTTGGTAAAACAGTAGAACCTGATTCGTGAAGGGGTTTTCGATCGATTTGTTAATGCGTTCACTGAATAATTAGACATCACAAGACCACAAATAGAAACTGTGTTTGAAATCAACGAGGGAAAATTAATCAGTTCAAAAATAACCCTCGGCATGCAGTTAACACTTTGCCTCCGAAGTGGGTCGTACATGGTACACGCGATCATCTAACATAACCTAACGTAGCTAAAGCACTAGCATATATGAAAATAAAACTTCAAGTTTTCATGAAATTTGTGTTCATTGCTCATATAGGCTAGTTTGGAATAGAAGGATAATCAAAATGATACCCAAATTTCTGAAAAGTAAATTTTTCATTTTACATTCACAACGGAGACGTTTGTCGACCTGAAAATTTTCCTGTATGGATAATCGTAGTCAAAGTGTTAAACAGTGGCTTGATATATGAATGTCAAACCATTTAGGCAGATCCATTAATAAATACATCAACCATGTAACGGATATTTACGAGTTCTCTTAAACGTGACAAAAAGGCGATTACCGTCGAGGACAAACGACATAAATCTGAGATCTTTGATTAGCGAGTGTGCGAGTTGGTTATTGAATTAGATGATCTGTTTATGAGCGATTAGTTCAGGGATCCACCGTCTTAATTTCAGTGTTGAGTCTTCAGCGGCCATTGACTTCATCAGGCCTCGTTAATTCGGCTGCTCCTTGGTGTTCTGAAGTTTACCGAAGATTCCTTTAAAGAAAAAAGTCCATTCCTCCTAAAATTTCAAGAAAACACCTTCGTGGAAGTATCAAAGAAGAATAAATTAACTATCCGAAACAATTTCACAAAAATAACCCTCGCAAAAATCTGCAAGGCTGCTTTATGAAGAAACGCGCAATGCAAGACGCCCGTAAAAATTCAGAAATGCCCCTTGAGTTTTGAGGCCAAACTTGGGGCCAGCGGCGGAGCTCGGTAGGAGCGAGGGCTGTGGAGCGAACCAGTGAAGCGAGCTGCAGCTTTCGACCGCAGGCCCGACTTGCGTGATGAATGAAGGCGGTAATGCGGCGCCTGCTCAGGGTTCTGTTCTCTCCTTATTACACTTAATTGTTTCTCTTGATATTGCTGCAAGCACTGATGAAACTCATCGCGATAAACCCTCCGAAAAGAGGCCGTGGATCCGCTGACTCTAGTAAAGGATGTGGACTCGAAATCGTTTCCCTAGCTAGGAACGGAATTTGTAGCACAATACGAAATTCCCACAACATAACGACACAAAATTATACGTACATTTATTCAAGACCGGGATGATATGGCGTGGTATGAAAGTTAAAATTTCATGTAGATTTTCAGGGATCAAACGTCTGAATCCTGAATAAAATCCTATATTCTAATGCTTTCCCCAACCATCGACAAATATTCCATAAGAAATTGAGCTTCAATACCACTACATAAGTCTGTTAGCCAATGTCCTCGTCGTTGTTGCGTGGGGATCGGCCGACGAACATGAGCTGATGTCGCGGCTTCACAAACCTTCATGTGTGACGTTGAGTAAGTGTGCGGTGCTTTTGTACTCTATGAGAATTAAGTGGATTGGTTTTCTTTTGGAAAAGCCTGAGCGGAGTAAAAATAACTATGGATAAAAATACTCTAAAAGCTGTACACTAGATTGATTTCAGCTGGATATTATCTTGAAATTATTGACAAGAACAGGATGGTCTAGCGCACTGGAATGATTCCGTAAATTACTATGAAGCTATACTACTATATTCATCATCTTATTTTGGTATTTTGTCTTCTATAGGAATTTTTTAAAATGTGTGTTTATTTTTACAGATACTGAAGATGAGTGCTGTCACTCTAAAGCTCTTATTTTAAACATGCATCCATTTGTTATGTGATGTTTCTAACCCCATAGTGTCATTTATTTGGTTTCCTTTAGCAAAATAAGAAGGAATTTTATCGTTTCTCTAGCAGACGTTAGTGAGGAAACTGGCCGGACGGCCTTGCGTACTGAGGTCTAACCATTACCACTTTGTTTAGCCCCTTGTGGAATACAAAGAGGTAGACCTACGCATAATAATGCTGCACACTGAATGATGGAAGCAAGATGTTCCCAAAAGAGTATAATTCACTTTCATATACGCCATTTCTAACATCCAAATACACGTTTATGTGTGTAGCGAAGAATTTCTCGCGGCTGGAAACATCAACTCTGGCAAAACAGAATCTCTTCTTAATTGTAATGAAAAATATACATAGATTAGGATGAATTAACTTCATTTAGCCTCTTCGTAACCGTGAAATTTGGTGTCAACTGCGAGAATTTTAGCACAAAAATATCTCGTATCCTAACGAGGAGGCAGGAAATCTTTCCAACCCCGTGTCCATCACGCTCATGTTTCGCTCCTCGAACTTCTACGAAGCCCAGCTGTAGTGGCGAGGTGGAAGCGCTTGGTTGGCAATTTCAGAAGTTAACACATTCGCACACAGCGAATACTTCAGCTTAGTCTGTACGCGTTCTCTGTGCAGAATACGATCTGCATTAATTTTTTAGAGTGTTGGTTGATCGTGATGAAAAATAAACGGTATCACTTGCTTGTTGCATCAGGATTCCGGTCATTCAAGTCGAGCATAACCGACTGGATGCATAAGGCCACCGAGGCCCATCATTCATGGTTTCGTGTTTCTGCTTTTTGTCTTCAATTTGCTGAAGCGCAGTGAATAAGAGCCTTTAAATGAAGCCGTTTCCGAATAAGAGTGCTTTGGAGATGACATCGACAATGCTAGAATGAGCTGGAAAATTAGGTACAATTACGAGCTGGTATGCGACAATTTGTTTATGCGGGCATGCCTAAGAACTTCGCCAAAGAGCTACCGGAGAACCGTAGGGGAGCATACTGAGCATTGCTCGCCTTCTCCGTAATTTTATTTGAGTGTTTGACGACATTCCGAGAATTTGAACCCGTAGACAATTAGAGTATCGGGTGTCGTGTCGCATTTGGAATACATTAAGATTATTCCGCGATGGAAAGTTTTGAGAACCAGTAGATTCTGGTTGAGATCAACTATGGGCTCGTACGATCATCAGGAAAAGTGTTGGATGCAATGAGACGATTTCTTCAGTAAATTTCCTGAAAAGATTTAGAAAATGACCGCATGTAAATGTCACGATGAGAACGCGAGTGAGATTTTTGTTCGAAATCGTAAATGCCAGAGGCACGAAAAGAGCGCAACTTGAAAGGTAGTTGTAAATTTTCCGCGACGGAGAGCGGAAGACACTTGATATTAGCGCCCAAACTGGCGCATGACTTTATAGGTAGGAGCTGCGCGCCACGGAAACTGAAAGTATTCAGTTGATTTTAATGTTCGAATCAGATTCCCAGTAAGTTATTTAATTTGAATAAAATGGAAATGGTGCCAAGAGGTCAGACCAAAAGTGAGCTTTGTTACAAGGAGAAGGTCAAGTTTAGGTGAAACTTATCTGGGGATCGCGGCACCAAGAATGTGTCACTCCTTATTCACAAGGGCACCGAATGCCGACTGAGTGTACATCGATGGCCGACTAACCGAGCACAGTGAAAAAAGGAGGATCATTCAGAACCTCCTCACAGGCACTGGGAATGCAAGAGTGACTGAGTGTGTATCGATGTAGGACTAACTGAGCACAATGAAAAAGAAGGATCACCCAGAATTTCGTCACAGGCCCGGCAGATAGCGCACTAAACTAACAGTTTGAAAAATGGAGGATTATTCATCACTTGCTCATAAGTACTGGGAATGCAAGAGCGACATACGAGCGCAAAAGGCGCATTTCGAGACATCGACTTCGATGCGTCCATAATCGACCGTGTCGTCCTTCATTTGTCGGCAAAACGTCGATGATTTTCCTTGAGGCAGAGAGAAGCAACGAGAAGCCAAGATAAAACAAGGACTTCCATGCAGCATCCGTATCTTCAACAATATTTCATTGCAGATCCGTATCTTCAACAATATTTCATTGCAGCATCCGTATCTTCGACAATATTTCATTGCAGATCCGTATCTTCAACAATATTTCATTGCAGCATACGTATCTTCGACAATATTTCACTGCAGCATCCGTATCTTCAACAATATTCTCATTGAATGAACTCCGGATGCGTGTGCAATAAAAGATTTTGTGGGGAACAAATGGCAGTTCACTTGTAATACGGCGGGTGCACCGTCACAATAAAAGCTCGCTAAATTTTCCCCGTGAATCCACTCCAAAATTTAACCGACAATTCGTCAAATTCCTCTGATATTTTACGATTAGCAGATATATATTACGATTAGCAAAAATTAGCAGATATATAGGTACGTGCGTAGGGGGGAATCAAAATTACTTAAGGTCTATTCTTCCAACCAGGATACACTCACTGGGGAGATTCGTGAACGAGGACAAGCATCACCACCAAGATATAACGCACGAAATCTTACATTCATTTCCAATGAGAGAGGGATAAGAAATATATTTTATTCAAATGAGAGACCCCGGAGGTGAGGGAAGGACTCAGGAGAAATTAATCCCGCGGAAGGTCTTGGAAGCTCCGATAAGAGCATCACCCCGACTGACCCTTCTTCTGCTCTGGGTCGCAGGAGTCACGATTCGCTGGCCTACATTGAAGGTCTTCTAATTGAAATCAAATGGTACATAGTTTGATATTATTTGCTAGCAACATCAACGAGTTACGAGCCCATAAATCGAGCGTAGTATCGCCTGAGTAAATCAGAGGAGCGTGAGATCGTTCGATGATGAACTGCGAAATGGCGTTTTCAGAAATCTCCAATTCTTTTAAGGGGGAATTTTGTATTGGTAAGTTGAAACTGGCAAACACATGCACCATTCAGGGACAAAAGGAGTAATCACGAACCTATTTTACCGGTTTTCGGAAACGTTGTCAGGTCATACAGAATACTATAACGCATGAGACCTTTGTCGTAATCTCTTAGGTTTTTTTCCATTAATCGAATACAGTCATTAAACAGTTTTTAGATTAACAAACGTTAAATTAGAGGCAGCTATTACGAATACCTCCAAGCTGTAAACAAGTAACTTGGAAATCAGCTGATGATTCAGCCCTTGAAGCTCGAAACATCGAGCTAACCCGCGACCATTGTATGGAATTTAACAAGAAACATATACATCGGCTCAAACGAGGGTATTCTCACGGTGCTATGAAGTTAGCTTCTGCAGTTGTGAATCATGCATCCCCAAGTTTTCTGCACGAAGCTTGTGAAATAATTTCCCAGGTTTGCTTTCAAGCTTCCCAAAGACATTGAAGATCATTGTAGGTTATGCAGCGCGACTCTGTAAGTATAGTCCAAACATCTGTTCTGCATCGGTACTCAGAGTCTCTCAAGGGCCGCCAACATGTCCTTTAGTTCATGTGCAGCGGTGGTGTAATATCCGAGTGAATTTGTTTGTCTTCTTTCAGTTTTATTACACGACTCCGTTCATAATAAATCGAGGCTTAAGCACCAGCGCGTATTGGGTAACAGACGATATTTGAAGCCTAATTTAACGAGATTAAATGCTACGAGTGCATATTTATACATCTGCTTCTGTAATTAGAAGTCATTCAATGTAGATCACAAGTTCCGCCACGAAAGAGAAAGGGCAAAGCTGAAGTTGAATCAGGTATTAAGAGAACTAATTTACCAGAGTCTTTTGGAATGAGGAAACATGCTCGTATAGAAAGTGTGTTTTTTACTAGACAAACATTCTTGACTTCAATTATTACGAACCTAGGGCGTGTAATAAGTTTCCATTTATTGGACAATGTATAATATACATTTTTATATGCTTCACATGCGGTAAAAGATGCGTTTGACGGAAAGCAACGGGTTACGGAAAGATACTTAGAAGCGTAAATTTACGTAGAGAAACGTAAAGGTAAAAAGATATGAGACACAAATCATCTCGAGGAACGTAATACCAACACCACTACAAGTGTAAATTCAACTGTGGTGATGCGTGTCTTACTGTGGGAAACACGTCAATATGTTTTTTTAAGCAATTGTAATCTATAATGTTTGAAAAGAACATTACATGAATAAAAATGATTGCCGAACATTAATGTGCAACATTAACGTTCATTTTTCGTACGTATGTAAGCCTTATGGCCTACCGCCTACGTTAGACCAGCCAGTGCGACGCTCGCTCTCTGATGCCTCTCAAATCGTAGAAATAAATATGTACAGGATTCGCGCGACCGAATGTTTAATATTGAAGTAATTACTTTTGCTACAACAAACAGAAACGTGGCTACAACCATAACGGTAAATTAAAATTCTATCAGCAAGAAAGAAAAACAATTACATGTTTGAATATTTTTTTAACATTCAAGTGGGATTTCTTTTACAGGAGAAACTCTCCGTGAGGCATAAACTTTGCACATATCTTTCACACGTTCTGCTCACGTTCACCAGTAAAAAGAAATCCACGCTTTAAACTAGGAAGCAAATGCACGAATCTCTCAGAAGAATTTCAAACCGACTTAATTTACGGGCAGGAATAAAAACAAAAAAAATTGGTCGAGCTGCAAAAATTGACCGCGATGCCGTTAACGATCTCGTGCTTACGCTGTTTCGGAAGACAATTAAATGATAAAAAATTTCCTTTTAGAGGCGCAGAGACGTCGCAACACCGTGGCACACCGAGGCGAGGGTGCTTAGTGAGGGGAGAATTTCGAACGTCGGTATGCGGCACCTCGAGTTACAGCAGCCTTGATCTCAGGGGTGACAGCAGCAGCTGAAGTGCCAAGATATTCTATTGCTTTGATTACAATTAAAAGAATGCGTATCCTACTATCCTAGCACCAGCAACAAGCCTCAACCATGAAGAGATTCGTTGTCAGTTTTGAGATAGCCATCGTTGGAGTAAAAAATTTCAGAGCCAGGACGGTAGTTTAACTGCACCACTGGAGGGCTGCTCTCAGGCGCCTTCCGTGCTCGGGAGTCGACGCTCGGGCTCTTGAAACCAAGCTTGAAAAACTTCCGTGCACAATTTCACAAGAACGATGAAAGTAAGAGGACATTTTCACTCCTAAAAATATCGGGAAATAAGTTTGCTTTTGGTCGTGAGAAGGAGTACTGATGCAACTCGAGAAGCGGTGCATTGAACGTAGTATGGTTGTAGGCATACTTGTACTCGAAAAATTTACTGGTTCAGTTAAAATAAGGTGCAAATAGAGAAGCATTAATAAACGAAATACAAGCCATGCATCACTAAACTTGATGTGGCATAATGTAGGAAGAGAATGCTCCTTTAGTGAATGAAAAACTCGAACGAGTTTAAAAAAAAATAGACTGGAATATTAACATAAATACACTACGGCAGGAAAATTCAAATCTCTGAAAGGGTGCTTAAGAATCAAGAATAATGACCGTGCATAAGTAAGACCAATAATTTAAAAGACGAAAGTGTAAGTTCAACATAGGAGATTCTAAGGAGGCGTCAGAGGCCGGCGATTAAACAGCAGCGCTCGGTGGTGCTCTCACAAACAAAACTCGACTGAGATAGACCATCTCGCGGCCAACTGCTGGGATAGACCCTCACTTAAGACCAGCAAATATGCTATTTGAAAAATTAGCAGAAACTCCTTTTCCTTGGACGCATGCCATAAATTTCTGACCAAGCGAGACCTACATAAGGCGCAGCGCACGAGAGAGTACAACCATTTCACAACTTCCAGTTAATTAATATTTATTCTCTTTTAGGAAGTATGAGGTGACCATGAATAAAAGTTGTCTGAAGGATAAGGAAGAAATTCCGAGCTGTCATTGGGCCTTCAGCTCCTCATTAGGCTGAGGACCGCGGGCCTGGGAGCCTGGTATTTTAAGGGTCATTCAAGTTTGGACAGAGTGGGTCAATTTCTGGACGCGAAATTATCGAAGCATCGAAGCATCGAAGAGAGACCGTCAACAGCAGCCAAGCGTGTCGGCGTCAGTCATCGCTGCGTGTCAAAAGGTCAGAGAGAATCCATGCTATGCAAGAGTAAAGTCTGTTTCTCATCAGTGTATGAATGCAAATTTGGCGATAAGTGCGTGGTGCTCATGGATTCATACGCACGTATCAGTGGCTGCACTTCATGCATTATGCACGAGAGGAACAAACAAGCTGGCACCGAGCGCATTCCACGCCGTGCGCTCATTGGTAGCCACGTGTTTTATTTCATGAGCTCAAGCCTGGATTTCTGTGGGATAAATTTTTGGGCGCTTTCAGTCACTTTGTATTCAGCAACCCTTTACTGTTATTTCTTTCTGCTTGTCTAGTATTTTTATGTAATGCAGATTTCCTATCAAAGAATATTAAGGCTAAATTGTGTGTAACCCAAGTGAAACGTAGGGCCTGTGACTTTTTTAGAAACGCTGAAAGGCAAAGCATATGTAGAAATAATCGAAGGAAGATAATCGAACGAAGATAATCAAACGAAGATAATCAAACGAAGATAATCAAACGAAG
>VOMN01090235.1:0-15855 GCA_014899125.1 Orchestia grillus | reverse complement strand
AATACAAATCTCCCGTCAGCCACTGTAAGCCACGTCCACTCTCTTCGACCGACAGTGCCGCCACAGCATGCGGCGCAAGAAAGCAAATTACCGCGCTCTACCCTGTTCAAAGCTATCAATTCTTACCAGTTTTCAACTCGAATTCGGCTTCAACATATTGCATACATTGTCACATTAACAGGTAGGACTGTAGCATGCGGAGTATTACATTCTTAACCAGTCAATTTTGAAGCTAAGTTACTGACAAAAAATCTTTAACGTAATTTTAAAAATTCTCGATATTAATTCAGCATCACAGTGTTCTAAAAATTCAAACGCTATTTTGGACAGCATTCCACATTATAGGAAATATCTCACGCGATGATGTCATTCCCCCTCTGCTGCCATTCTTGCCATTCATTCGATCAACTTCGTGGTAGAAAGAATTTACTCTCAAGAACTGCTTTGTTTTTCTTTTAATTAAGGTTGCGTCAGCGTAGAAGTTAGCTGTGTGTGAAACAAATTACTGGTCAAATCTTTGCAGAAATTTTTCTCTGTCAGTGTGCAGAGTAGTGTGAATAATCCAATCACGATGATTTTGATTGTGTAATGTCGCAGGGCAAACATGCCAGTGACAGTGTAGACTTTATTTATTTTAGTGTTCTCAGTGATTTAGCTGGATTTCACTATTGTGATTCATAGTCTTATTGTTTATCTTTACATACTGCATAATGCTTAACGTTGGTTTTTACAGCACAGTTAATAATACAACGTGCTAATTATTCCTCCTTTTAAATTTCTGTATTTTGTGTATAGCTACTATTAGCATATAACAATTAGCAACGAAATATATTTTGCAGCATTTCGTTAGGTTGTTCACTTGCTTCTTTATCTTATAATTATCGCAGTATTTTTTTAGGTTGTTCACGTGATTTCTTTATCTCATAATTAATGGGCTCAAACTCCTAATTTTTGCCACGAAGCTTCAAATGTTTCGCCGATATTAAATTCTTTTGGTGTGACTTTCACAGCTGATCTTGCATGCACCTTCACTTTGGTTTGGTTATGTAAATCTAATACCAATTAAAAATGTTAGTGTCACCTCTTCTTAAATTCCCATTTTTGTTTGTTAGTCAGTAATTTAGCTGTAGTCATGTTATCATTGTTGTTGGGTTATATAAATAAAGAGCAGTGTACAACTCCACACTGATATTCCGGCTACCTGCATGATGCCGAAACGTTGTCACACGTGGTGTTAGTGAGGTTATGTTATGGTGCGATGCCTGTTATTGGGAAAAGATTTTGATCTGATTACGTAATCGTCAGTTTAGGCAACAGCTCTCATGAATGTTGTTTCCGTTAGCAATAACGTTTTTATGTTGAATTCTTATGGATGTCACGGCTTATTAAAATGCGCACAGCGCTAGTATTTCCCAATGGCCATTTAGGAATTCATTGCAGTAAAATTCATCCCTTACTAACCATTCAAGATGAAATATATATTCTTTTACTTGTCATAAAGAACTTTGGGGAAACGTAAGTTACACGACTGTGGGGAACCCGACCCGGGGTTCAGTAGGCGTAAGCCGGGTCGGTTTTCCTATCTTTTGAACAAAATGATTCAGCACTTTGTTCCCGCACAGACTTGGTCCTTGATATATCCTCGTATCTCTACGTATCTCCTCGCCCCTGATCTGACAACTTCAGGCAAACAATACATTACTAGCCTTCTTCGAAGTTCTCTTAGGCGTCCTCAAGATCTCTCTCGCCTGCCGAAGCCACACTAACGAATTGACCATAACAACACATTACTGGCCAAACATCAACAGCCTTCTGCAGACAGTTCCTTCGTCTGCCAATATACGAGCTAAGTAGTAAAGACCTGTGTTTCACTATCCATCCGGACCAAAACGGGGGTAAAAACAACCGCCGAAACCCCACATAAAAGTACTTCCCTTGGAAAAGAAAGTTTAAACTTCACATTCCTCAAATCTCTCACCTCGCCTGTAGTTGTAAGGCGTTGAAAACATAATGGCAAAATGTATTGGAATTAATAAAGGTTCTTGACCACCTATGGATAATGTTATGACCTTTTATTTTAAGGTTATTTTAGATGTAAAGGTTCTATACGTAAGAAATGAGTGCTATATAAGAAGTCTACTGTGACCTAGTTTCTTCCATGAATATAATTCCAACATCTCAAGTGGTGTTCTTAGATTGAAGTTGAGGCTGGTAACTCTTGGGTTTAACTTGCTTGCCCTTAGCAAGGTCTCGGGTGCAATTTTCCAGCGCTGAGTGTTTCCATTGTTCATTAAAAATAGCTTAAAATCGGCATTTCTGGTTGCTCCCAGAAGTGCATGTACATAGGTACTGTCTAGCTATCCAAAAGTGTCATTGTGTTCTGTTAACAATTTTAACTCATTCAAAGATTTGATATAAACATAATATAAAACTGAATGATATAACGTTTCTTTCTTTTCTTCGTCGTTTTTTTTTAGAGAATTCTTTGCTCTCATGGGACAAGTCTAGCTTCTTCAAGAGAGGGGTTACTTGATTGCTATCCTTTACACACGACTCTGACTGCAAATTCATCCATTTCAACAACTTATTAAGACTAGCCACTAGTCAAGATTTACTACGTGTATGAAAAAACTCTAAACATCATAACCAATGACTCAACTTTAATTTATTTGTCAATATTACTTCTCAGAATTAGTGAGATTCAGATCACATATTTGTAAATAACTGTAAAAATCAAATATATTAGGTATGGAATATCAGTTAAATTAAGAAAAAAAAATATTATCACAAGAAGATAGGTTTAAAACTTGAGCAAAAAAAATGTAATCTTAATTTCATTGTTTATTATGAAGTGAAACAAGTTTATCTCCAACTATATACTGGTATGTATGGGACATATTTAATTAAGGCCACCTTTTTGCATTTAGGGTAAAACTATGAACGGCACGTATAGGTGCTGAACTGCTGAAGAACCCGGTCTGAAATCGTATCCGCGCGTCACAATTGTCTGTGCCGGTTCTTGTCTAGTCATTGCACGTGTGTAAGCGCCGGAGTTAATTACCGTTTGAAAACTGTTCCCTACTAATAGTTGTCGACTTGCGTCTGCCACTTACAAACGCTCTTGTTAGTCTTGTTTTAGATTCTTCAATATATTTTGAGTATGTTTTACAAAGCATTCTCTCGTTTGCTCCCTGTTGTGGAAGCTCAGTCTGTACGGGCTGTTTTCATTGCTACTCCCCGTTCATATAATTTGAGTCAAAGCACTAGATACTTGAGTTGTTTAACACCTTCACACGGTCGAAAATTTTGCGCCCATCCGTCGCCATGTTCATGCGGATGCTCCAAAAGTTTCATGCACACTAAAGGTTTGTATTGACTTAAGTTAATGTTTTTTTCGTTGTGCATACGTTCGTTTATCTGTTTCTCATTCTATTTGTTTACTTGCAATGTCTTCTATCCAATTCAGGTAACTAGATGATCAAGTATCGGTCAGCATGCTGTGCCACATAAACATTTAAGAATGTTTGATTGAAGGATTTTGTGTACCACTGCATGAAGGAAGAAAATGGTCATTTGAGTTGATGTTAAAATGAAAGATGTGAAATTTTAACTAGCTCTTCTGATAAATTTTATGAAATTTGTCAAATTTTAAAATGCCAATAAATTTAGTAGTACAGAAGTAATGATAGTGTATTAGCATGGTTATAAGTTATTCTTCATTAACCAAAAATAAATATTGAATCTAAATTTTTACACCTTGGCTGTGTGTTAGGGTAATAAGATGTTGAAATATAAGTATAAGATGAGCATTACAACAAACATATTTATTTAGCTTATTTGGTTAATACCTCCAATGCAGAAATTCTGGCTTCACCTGGCATATGTTTTTAGCATTTTTTGTACTGCAAAACAAAAGTTGACAATTTTCAATTAGGATTTGGTAAGATTAGGATAAGTTAGAAAACATGGATATTTGTATATATAAATGTAGGGTCAATTTTTATATTACCAGCATAATCATAAAAATGTATTGATTACCATTTTGGTATGCAAGAAATGCCAAAGTGTTGCCAGAATTTCTGTGTTGGTAATCTTAGAGTAAAAATTAACCAATTATAATTGCAAAATTATGACAAAACTTGCCATTAAATAAACATCCTAAAATACAGAATGCAAAGGCTATTTGAGAACATTTTTAGTATCCTAAATAATAATATAGCAAAAATTATATATATTTAAATCAATAGAAATATCTTATGATCTTTTATATCAGATTATTCTATGAAGCTACCTTTGACTTTAATTTCTTTTATTCTGATCCAAAACTGTTGACAAGCTGAAATTAAGTGGTCCTTATTCATTTTGGACATTGTCTGAACAGGAAAGGCTGTCAGTGTAGCTGTGGTACTGTGAAGATGTTAGTCTTTTTTTCAACATTGCTCCATGTAGTAGTCCACAGGATTTTAATCTGGTAATTTCGGATGACATGATTGTAAAATTTCTGATAACTATTATCAGGTTACTATGGCTATGAGAAGAAGGTGCAGACTGAGTCTTGCTTGAAGATGTGACTTTCTATTGGATACATAACACTGGGGAACAATTTTGGAAAAAATTCTGTCAAGTTAGATTTTTGAGCTTCTTTAGATTAGAATTGGCATGCTGATTCTAAATCTGTGGTCAGTTTTTTTCTAGCACATCAAATTTTTTTCTTCACAGCTTACCTTCTAGATAAGCAAAATTCCACTGGTTAGCTGCAGTGAAACTGGCCAGCTGATTACAACTTGACTTGGTCAGCAGTGAGGATACACCAAATATCCATGCATTATCTGTATGTGGGATAGCAGAGCTTAAGAAAGGCATTGGGTGGAAACTAATTGGCCTATGAGATCTGGCCTTAAACCTGGAGATCCTAACATTGTACATGAGCCACTTGTTGACAGGATGAAAATAATATTCCTACCTCTGCACATAGAACTAAATCTCAAGAAACAATTTGTAATAGCATTGTCAATTGATGGTGACTGTTGGAAGTCAATCATCTTGGCATTTCCTGAACTGTCAATTGAAAAAAATCAAAGCCGGTGTGTTTGATGGTCCTCAAATTTGACAGCTCATCAAGAATGAACATTCCACCAGTTCTATGTCAGACCTTGAAAAGAATGCTTAGCAATTAGTTAAAGATGTTCTCAAAAACTTTCTTGGAAATGCATGAGAAAGCAAGCCCATGAAATGTTGGATTCTTCATGCCATGCTCCAACAGGAATGTATGTTGGAGGGTATAATGATCTGGGTTGGGGGTGCTTCACATGATCAGGATTAAGTTTGGCAATTTTGTGCTGCAAGAAAATTAAATCTCAAGATTATTTGAACATCCTAGATGGCTAAGTGTACTTATTTATGAATTTTATTTTTCTAATGGTTGTAGTATTTTTCAAGACTTGATGTCCACCAGTCTTGTGTAGTGCAAGGTTGGTTCAGGGATCGCAAATGACCATTTTCTGATGTGGAATAACCTCCACAGTCTCCTGAAAAACATAGTTAAAAAATTGTGGGATGAACTGGTGAGGGAGCTGGAATCCTCAACACCTCATTTTTTCTTCATTGGAAGAGTTATCACAACATTGGCTTGTTTTTTGGACAAATAGTTCATTGTTTGAAAAATCCTCATGAGTGTATACTCAGTAAAATAAAAGCTATAATCAATGTGAAAGGATGACCAATGAATTATTAAGCTTGATTTGTTTTTGGTACATTTATATTTCTTCAGGGCGGGCCAGATTTCTTGGTCGAGTAGTGTACAAATGTTCTTAGATTTTATCATGAATTTTACAGCAATAATTCAAAAACTGTAAAATTTTATAACATAAAAATCTGTGTTTTAGCTCTTGCATTATTCTGACTGCTTGTTTTGTGTGTGCAGGAGATCAGGAGCTGGCAAAGTTACTGCAGCAGGAAATTGGAGCTGAGAAACAAACTTTGATGCCAGGACTGCCTTCCATGTTTGAAGGCTTCTCGATCAAATGCAATGACGCTCAGATGATTTTTACTAAGAAATACAATGATGAGACGTAAGTTGGGTGTACTGCTCAATAAATGTTGGATGGAATTGGGTTGGTGCTATTATGGGTATTTTATAATTAGAATCAATTATGCCAGTTATGAGTCAAGTGGCAGGTCAGTTCTCTGCAACAGAGTGCAGTGGGTTCTTCTGGTATGCAGTTGTGAGTTGAGACTGGTAGAATAGGATTTCTCAGGATTTTGTAGTTGGCTAGGTTTTTGTCTCTTATTGTGCATAAATTGTTACATATTGGTAAGCATTCAGCTTTGAAAAGAAAAGATGTATAGAGAGTAATGAACTGATTATCTTCAAGTGCTTAATATTCATTGATGATAGTAGTGTACTTATTCAAGAAATGTGTAGGTATTACTAGAATGAAAAATACAGCCTTTTTTCACTTTGCTTATGAATGATATTTTGCTGTTAGTATTTTCAATCTGCATGCTCAAATGTAAACTTATGTTACTATTAATTTTACTTTTAAATTTTGTGGAAAGTATTTTGACTAAATTATGCAGCTCTTCTTCTCTGTAGTTGAAGTACCTACCTGTGTTTAGTGTTTATTGAAAAATGACGTCTTTTCCCACAGCAAAGAAATAGTGCACTGGTCAGTGAAATGATACTTAGTGTGCTAAGCGTACCAAAGGTCTTCGTTAATTGACCTGACTGCAATTTTTGATGCCTGGTTGAAGAATTATGTTGGACTCACTGTCAGCTGGTGTGCCGTCACAGTTTTGAGTTTGCTCTTGCTCAGGTCTTTTAAAGTTTTGTTTAGAGTATTTTGCATCATGCCCATGATACTGTCTGACAGCTTTGTTGATATTGAAGGAGTGTTGAAAAATTTGGATTTCACCTGGCAGCAATTATTAGTGTTTTCTGGACAATTTAAAAAGAAAATACTTCTAACAATTCAAATGTTTTATATAAGATGTAAAATTAGTTAATCCTCTGTACTACAAAAATGAATGGACTGGTAATAATTTGTTGTAAAATACTATAATATAAGTTTTATTATCTAAAATAGCATCAAATGTTCCATTCTTTATGAAAAAACTGATTAATTCCAACACATTTTACCGTTGGGTTTTAAATGCCTAACAACTACTGATATGGTGAGGGATGTGAGGAATGTGTAGTTCAAGCTTTGTTTTCCAATGGAAGTACTCCCTGGTAGCGTGAAATGCCTGAGCCGGGGTTCGAACCCTGGTCTTCTCGACTGCAAGGCCATCAAGCTAACCAGTTCGCCATGGAGCCGAGTGGTAAACGACATATTTGTGGTGTGTTTTAGGATCACCATCACGCTGGACGTGAACCACAGCGTGGACGCAGACTCTGAGGCACAGATGGTTGAGGGTACTGAGGAAGCCGAGCTCAAAAGCCGTCCATCTTTTGAGGTGGACGTGGCCGTGCAGTCGCGCGTCCTGTCCTTCACGTGCTCCTTCCATGGAGCTGAAGACGCTGTTATGGATGACGAGAATGTTTTACCTGGTCAGTCTTCACAAGTACGGCATTATACATGTGCACGGTCCTTTATTTATAGCTTGCTCTTTAAAATAGTCGCCCATTTAACCGTTTTTCAACTTTCTTCTGAAAGCACACAATTTTTTATAGGGCTTTATTTCTTGAATACACCCTCTAATGGTCAGATTATACCGAGAGAGGTCAGGCAAAGTCGAGTGTACATACTCGTGTCAAGTTTTGTTTGCTGTAAATCGAACTTTTGACGAATTTGCTCTTATAAAAGAAGTTCGAAAATTCGAGTTGTGCGGTAAAACCCGAGTTCCCTCGACCTTGCTTGGTAGGGGCTCGCTCATACGTTTCTTCTAGCGGTGCTCTTATTCTAGAGGGACATGACTCGCTGGTGTGTCATATGGCAGGAAGCGTATTAGGAGCACATTTAGTACCTTTATATGGTCCTCCATTTTGAATTTGTCCTTTTAAATAATTCCTGGTATTTAAGCATAATGACATATTGCTGGAATTTGTGAATCGATTGAATACCTATGTATGGTTTTCATGTATGACTCGATGTTTCAAAATAAGTTGTCGAACGGAAAGCATTCTAAGTTTGTAAGAATGAACAGGGTCCAACTTTACCTTAGCACTGAGCATTAAGGTGCCTGTAGCTGCAGGTACGGTACAAGTTTTCATAGGTGGTCAGCGGTGCGGCACGGCGTAGCACACTTCAACACTTTGACTGCGATTCTCCACTCAGGAATTATTTCATGTAGATGAAAATTTCCGCTGTGAGTTCAAAAGTGAAGGATATTGCTATCACAAATTTGGTTATCCTATTCATTTTCCCCTTAATCTAAGCTAGCTTATTCTAGGAAAACGTTTGATATCCTGCGTTTATTCACAATTTTTTTTTTAGAGCTTTGGGGGAACATTTTTTCTTTCGGCAGTTGTGACCCTTGAAATTATGTCCACGTTGAAACTTGCATAGTTTCTGCCTTTCGCATTAACTTTGATATCTGACTGGTAGTTGTCACAAATGACTTGTATCAAACTTATTTGCGATCAGATTCATTTCGAAATGGCTGCCAGATACGCATATTATGAGTATTAATGTCCTATTCTACATCCCTTGAACACTCTCTTTTCTTCCCTATTTTTGAAATCGAACAATGCCATCAATTCTGTTCTTATAGTAGAAAGATTCTATTTTTTCTAAGTTCTTTTTCTTTAAAGGGCTTCTTCATTCACTGGAGTGAAGCCTTCTTTAGTTTACATGATGCTGAGCTTCAAATGATATTTAACGTCGTCCCAAACTTCCTGTTGCTTTAAATTAATGGCAAGCATTTTGTGCATTGAAACTTAACCTTTCAGTTTTTCTGTCTCGGCTAGGTAGTTCAATAAAATATACATGGCTGTATTTTCGTAAAAATTTCACGTCACTGTCTATCAGTTTTCTAACAAGTCTGTTTATTGTATTTACAGAAGTGTTTGGCATCAACGAAATCACAGTGTACGAAGGGGAGTGGAAGGAAGAGACGTACTGCGTTGCTGGGGACATCCTTGACGCTGTGAGTTGTGTGCTCGAGTGCATTCGTGCTGCTGTAGCTGGGCGTCTATTGTGCTTTACGGGTTCAATGCGATTTTCAATTTTACTGAGATTCCAGGGCAAGCGGGCGTAAGTAAGATGTCTTCGCCGTGATGAAGAAATTATGAATCGGGAGAAATAAAACAGAAATTTCATCTATGAATTCCGTGATGGAAGAAATTATGAATTACGAGTCTTTGCTTACTGATCGTTATGGTACGGGGTGACAGAAAATCGAGAGCTTTTGAAAAATGTAATAAAAATGAAATCCAAAAATAAAAATTGACATCCGTTAAACGACTACCGGTTGCTTTTTGAGAGACAGTAATTCAGTTCATCCAGTGTTCTTGGCCGAGTCGTGTAGACCCGACTTATATAAAGAATGCGAAACGAAATTCGTGGTATCCCGGCCCAGCTGTTACAGCAATCGGTAAGCAACCTCCAGAGCAGATAGGAAGAATGCATACATAGAGGAGGAAGCCATTTACAGGACGTAATTTTCAAACATTGATCATTTCGATAACTCTCTCTTAAAATAGAAGGTGTAGTAGCTCCATTGATGTCAAAAAAATTTTTAGCGATTTTTCCTGTTTTTATTTAGCTTTTCAAAAGTTTCCGTTTTTTGTGTTACCCTGAATTGGCATAGTAAAGTTGTAGCTTATGAATTAACTATAAATATAACAAGTATACACTAATGATCGCATTTTATTATTTGTTGTTAAGGGACTTGCACTAGTTATACCAGAAGTGACTTTGCTCTGAGATTTTAGCATGAAACGCACTGCTTCAACTATCATGTGGCAGAGAGGCAAATTCACGTTCATGTTGATCCTTTTTTTTTAATCTATGATAAAATTAATTTAAAGAAAACTTGAAATGAATGCAAAGTATGTATTTGTTTGGTGAATTTGATGAGTATTTATCAAGATATTTCTCGGTATTTTCGATGACGAGGGTGGATTGAACTGCTTTGTAAATCGACATTCGGTTTGTGATAACTGTGTCACTTTGCGGGTGGGAATTATTTTAGATTTGTCTGATGACTTATTTCTAGCGTAACACTTTTTGAAGGATTTGCACTGTACCTGTTAGAGCTGTCTGAATTGGTCCCGCTTTAACTGTTTTCTCTATTCTCAGCAACTCTACGAACACTTCATTAACTTCTTGGAGGAACGAGGCATTACGGACGAGTTTGCCGAGAAACTGAGCCAGCTCTGCAGCGAATACGAGCACTCGCTCTACGTCGGTCTTCTCGAGAAACTTCTAAACTTCGTGCTCAGGAAGTGAATATGATCATAACTGATCCTCTCTCACACGCTTCTTTAGGCTCATCAATAGAATTCTTGGTTCTCAAAATTAGGCTGGAGTGTCTCGTCTCTGTGTGACTTTTAGCTCAAAGTTGAATGTTGAACGTAGACAGTATTCCATGGACGTGAAGCTAAGTCCTTAGGCATTTTGTAAAATCTCATCGAAAGTATCAGTCAAAGTGTACATTACACCATGCCTTTCAAGCTTTTGTGTATCATTTCCCCCAGGGCCTCGTTTTCTTCGTGTATGATCAACTTTCGAGCGACGTGGTTGGCTCGAGGCGAAGGGATCTCGGTCGTTCACAGAAGCAAATATAAATGGTCGAATTCTTTTCACCGCATTTCAACGAACATTGCATTGGGACAGTATTTTAGGTGGGATTTAGCTCTCAGCAGTTGGATGGCGCCTCGATGTCTCGATGGTCAAGTAATTTTATGTACCGAGTTGTTACCGGGATGAAATGCTGAAGTGTGCGTAGCTGCTGTAGCGCAGATAGTCGGTGAACGTGAAGCGCATGTTCTCCTGTATTGTAGGTATTCAAAATAAACTAAATTATAAAGACAGGTAGAAGCTAAGTTCCAATAAAATGCTTCTCTTAAAATAGACTTTTTGAGTGATAGTTGCACTTATCAGTATTTGAAAATAGAATATGCACAAGAATTTACACCTGAGTTCAATGCAGTCTTCTATAATACGCGACGGAAATAAGAAAGAGCCCACTATAGTGCACCTGTATTATGTATACGTTTTTATTTGCATTTCGTGGGTAAGAAAGTCTCGGAGAACCTCGTCTATGTGTGGAGTTTTTGGCGTTTGAAAGGAAGACTATAAGTTACGCTTACGATTTTATTGTTAAAATTTTAAACGGAGATTTCGTTCTTGTACCTTAGTACATTACTCTTAGTCGCACCCCGCCAAAAATACCGGAAAAATGATGTTAATTTCTCAAGATGCCCTCTTAAATACGGCAACTCGGACATTTTAGCATCACTGATACGGACTGCATTGCCCTCTCTGACAGTCTCGCTCTTTAGCAGGGCAAACCTGGAAATTTTCTCATATAAATCCTCAAGAGCGTCTCACAGAGGTGGACCAAGCAACGCTGGGCTATCCCTCTATATAATAATAGACCAGTGTTGCTTGCTTGGTCCGTAAGTCTCTTTGTTACGCTCTTGAGAATTTGGCTAGGAGAAAATTCTCTGGTTCCCATATTTGTAACTATGCGATACAGTCGGATAAGGCAGTCCGTATCAGTGATTCTGCCAATAACATTTCATATCAGATATAAGGTAAATGCCAGGGCATCTTAAAGAAATTAACATAGTTTGTCCCTCTGTTTTTACCAGGGCGCTGCTATTAGTTACTATATAGTAGGGAAATCTTCCTTACGAGTTCATAAAGTTACCGCATCTCGAATTGCATTACGATGAGAAAGGAAGGTAAAACACCATTGCTATGTAGGCGTCACACAAGCTTGGTTTAACATTGGATACCCGAACTGCTTCCAAGGTAAGTTATGACTTCTCCATTGGACGCCTGGTGCCTGTCATTTAACTGTCGCTCGTCCTGGAAAATGTGGCGCCGGTTGATGGTAGAGGTGCTCGCTGGCTGTCCAAGCATCGATCAATTGATTTTGTGTAGAAGTTGAGAAATTTTTTTGAATTACTGTAAAGTGAAAAGCGATTTCCAACTGATTAATTTGACATTTTTGTTCTCTCGAAATATCAAGTATCTAACCATGTGCGAGCTATTACATTTTTCGACTGATGTAGTGGGGGCAGTGGCCAGTGTTATGTTGATGCAAGGAATGGAAGTGCGAGTCCGCTGGTAGGAGACGTAATGCCACAAAAACAGAGTAGGTAAAGCCACCATGCATGAGGGTTTGGTGTTTATTTGCTATCCCTGGTCACAGGCAATATGTGAAAATTCGATATTCGCTCAAACATAGAAGATGTGTTCCGATACAATACCTATTGATGAAAACGCTTAGATAAAAAAAGAACCGAGATTTGCAGGGATAGAAAAGTCAAATTTGTTATTCTTATTAGAGAAATTTTTTAAGTTAGTGTTCAGATTTAACTAAAGAATTGAATAGCTTACTATGTTTTTACAGAACTAGTACAAAAAGTTTTACTCCTGAGCTCAGCTTCCAAATAGAGTAAAAGTCAGAGGTGTGTTCAATATATATTGCCAATTGACCTACTGCATTATACACTAAGTGTTGAAATTTATTTATCATAAATGATATTGAATTGTCTAAAAAATATTTTAATTGAAGAGGTACATCAATAGCATAATAACGAGTTGTGTGTTTTCATGTCTTTGAGGTATTCATGATCATGTATTTTATTGATTC
This sequence comes from Orchestia grillus, assembly GCA_014899125.1. Taxonomy (NCBI): domain Eukaryota; kingdom Metazoa; phylum Arthropoda; class Malacostraca; order Amphipoda; family Talitridae; genus Orchestia; species Orchestia grillus. The sequence goes on along the minus strand of VOMN01090235.1, from coordinate 3,087 downwards.
TTATTAATGTATGCTCATAATAATATTCGTAGTTCTATTTCTTTGCTTTGTTAACTACTCTAAATTGAAATTTTTCTTTAAGAAAAGAGACGCTACCATAAAATGTCAAATGTAGGCTCCATTGCGTACTGGTAGCGTGAATGCTGCGTGACGGCCTCGCAGCCGGGAGGACAAGGGTTCGAATCTCGGCTCAGGTAGGCATTTCACGTAACCAAAGAGTACTTCCCTTGGGAAAGGAAGTTTAAACAACACATTTTTCGCATCCCTCACGACGTCAGTAGTTGTCAGGCATGAAAATCCAACGTTAAAACGTACTGAAATTAGTTAAGGTCCTTGCAAAACATGGCATCCAGACCTATTCTAAAGTCATAGTCTTAATGATGGAAAAAGCATTGTGATCCACTCCTGAATATGACAGATTTTCGGAATCAACAGTTTTTATTATTTTATCATTTCACTTTTTGCAATTATGAATAGATTTCAAATTTTGTTATAATTTTGCAGTTTATCGTACGTATAAAAGAATTTAGGTCAGAAAACGCCATCGTTGCAGTGTAATTACCATATTAAGAAATATTATCAAGCGTCACTTTTCGTGCTTATGAGTGAATTTAGAATCACGATCCGAGGTTTTAACGCGACTTCCACACGCAATATTTAGATTGTAGTCGTGCACATCCCAAATAGAAGTTCTATCGCAACTTTCATGTTTTAATTTTGAGGCTGTAATTGTACTGACTGAAAAACCAAAAGGTATAAACTTTGTATGGGACCAACTTTGGAATAAACTATTCTTCTTTCTTTTCCTTTTATCAACAGTCCCACACATGCTTTGAGGTATGTGTACGACGTTGATGTCCGTACTGATGGACCGGATTGAGAAATGGTAAAAAAACAAAACAAACATCGTTAGGACATTTTGGAGGTAGACTTATCAGAAACCTTAAGGAGACTAACTACCCAAGAATACAATGAAAGTTTACAAAATATGTGTATACTTACAACAGTCTTGATTTGTAAAACTAATACTTCCTTGGTTAGTATTTGACATTAAAAGTGCATTGCACTGAAGAAGAAATAAGGACGTTGAGCATTTATAAGTTCTTTACATATGACGGGCTAGATAAGCTCATGAAGCTATTTAAAGTTGAATTTACTCGTACAGTTCAGTGATCTAGAAAGACATAAATCAAATATCGCTAAGTTGGTAGAAATGGCATCATTACATTAGAGAGTATACTTTGTTTTACAAAACTTTTGAATGTACTTTGAATAAATTACATTATCAATTTATGGACATAGTTTATCTACATGTAGGTACAGATTGGGCACTCATTCATGATTATTATGAAGCTTGATAGGAAACTAGTTGCTAATTATGGGTGCTAGGCAGTGACAAATATGATACTATCACATTTTTCAGGGAAGTACTTGAGCTTTTTCTTGACAATGCTGGTTCACAGTTAACTAGATAAAAATGGTTTTCAAAAGTCCATACTTTATGGTGCCTTCTTTTTTGCCTTATTTTATATTTCAAATAGATAGAGAGTTACAAACTAAATAAATTTACTTTATAACCTAATATATTCAAAAATATATTTCATTAAATTAAAGTAACAAATTGAATAATTGACTTGTAAATATTGAAGAAAGTCAGAACCCTATTTAGTATTGTTATGTTGGCAAGTGAGGATATGAATTCACAATTATGCATGTGTGGAAACAAAGGGTGTAATTTTAGTCCAAATAATGGTTCCTTAGAATAATGATTTCTGAAAAAATGAGTCCATAAATCTGCAAAAGTTTCACTTAGCAATTGAAGCTTTCCTTGAGGTGTGATGTACTGTTGCATTTTTGGAACTTCCTCAAAAAAAATCTTGGAAGGTACCCCCACCCCTTCCTGGTCACCAGTATAATGAATCTTTGCAATTAAGCTGTAAAGATAAATGTGAGGTTCAGCCTTTTGAAAAATGAGCCTGAGGTCAACATTGGGCTGTTAATTTCTAAAATTATACCCTGGGAAACATGTTTCTTAAAGAAAACAAATTTCAAATTGTTATGATATTTTAATATTCTATTTTATTCATGCCAGGCATTGCATTTGCAAAAAATATGAAATAATATGATGAAGGGAATATGAAAATTAAGAGATTTTTTATCAATTTTGACTTCATTTTAATTATGTAATTTTTGATATTGACCAATTTCTCTAATTTGACTAAGGTAGCCAGTATTTGAAATAACTTTTTAAATGTTACTTTCTAATTATTTATTTTTGATAACTCATTCTGACATCATTCTCAATATGTAAACTGTTAAGTATTCTGAATTTTATTGATGCTTCATCAATAAAAACTTAGGCTTGTTGCATCATGGCTGATAGTTTCCTATCTTTTTGTTTATAAAATATGCTATCAATATTTGTTTTCAACTGAGGATTGAATTTAAAACCAATCTATTTCAATTCCAGTCTTTTTTACAGATGTCTTCTATTGTTGTAATTATTGGGAAAACAAATGGATTTTGAGTATGACTATGAAGAAGTTGACCCTGCAGATTACTATGAATATGTGAGTTTTTGTTTTATTTCTTAATAATATTTACATCCATATTTTTCAAAGTGATGTTAGTCTATATATATCACCAATAAAATTGTAAAAATCCACCATGCTATGGATACAAATCTATAGGGTGTCCCAGTATTGCTAAATTTTTGTATGTTAGATACGAATCTAAGTTATTTGTATATCAGGATCTATTTCAAAGAGTATATCTTTCAGTGTCCTCTCAATTTATAAACATTCATATTCTTGTATAAATTTTGATAATTTTTCTAGTCTGCTAGCAGTAATACAGACTGGAAGTTATAGTATCATTCAATTTTAATATTGTTTATAAATGGTTGTATTATGTAATATATTTGAAATACCTCTATAAAAAATAAGGGAGTGAAAGATTAGCAAATTGAACCAACTCATTTGCATCACTAACTATGTTAGTTTATTTTGTGGTCCCATAAAGCTGAGATGCCCTGCATATACTAAATTGTGAGGAGAGTTTTTGAAACTTCAACTGGGTTCTTTTAGA
>VOMN01090234.1:0-12445 GCA_014899125.1 Orchestia grillus | reverse complement strand
TACACTGCCGCAGCTGCCTACACTGCCGCAGCTGCCTACACTGCCGCAACCGCCTACACTGCCGCAGCTGCCTACACTGCCGCAACCGCCTACACTGCCGCAACCGCCTACACTGCCGCAGCTGCCTACACTGCCGCAGCTGCCTTCACTGCCGCAGCTGCCAACACTGCCGCAGCTGCCTACGCTGCGGTTATGACATTGAGGCTTGACAAGAACTCTCTGCTCAGAGCTCGGTGCCCCAAAGCTCCGTGATTACCGAACAAACCGTCCATCATTCCCCCCCTCGGCCTCGGTCTAATCGTTAGTTGTCCGGACAATTTTCGGCCGCTTTAATTCGGTTGTGTCGGTGAGCCAAGTTTTCAAGCGCGAGATAGTGATTAATTTACCAATTTTCTTTGGCAAACGATCTAAAGTTTAGCATTGCAGAGTTTCTTAAAATACATTCACTGGGAAGTATTTCTAAAAGTATAATATTTCCGTAATATTTAGTCAGACGCAGTTCTAAGATAATTGAGAGCTGATTAAGGTTGCTAGAATTAAAATAATGACATCAATATATACGATTTAATCCAAGTATTATTTGCTCGGTACAATTGTTGCATTGAGCAGTCAAAATTTTTTTCCAAAGTTTATAATGCATCGATCGTGTTTATGTTCCTATGTTACTTTATGAATGTGAATTCATGAAAAGAAGTGAATTCGTGAAGTTTGCATTCTTAAAAAAGAGTTAAAATTTCAGTTCGAAGATCTACTTTATTCTCTTTCTATTCTAGTTGTTCTAATTTAAAAACAATTTTAGAGCTTAAAAACTTCCACCTTCTGTTCCGACTGAGCAGCCAGCAACCCGCATCTGGGTTTCCAATTCTAAAATACACATGACGAGCGAAAATTTAACTTTTCCCTTTCCCCTTAAAGCAAATATTTTCTATGCCAAACATGATTGAAGAAAAACTTAGGGGTTAGAAAAGATGTGAAGCTAGAGTTATTGGATTTTTGGTTTAGTTTACGAGCTACGGAGCTAGGCTTTAAACCTGTATATTTTCCCGTATATTAAACCCGTATATTTTCCCGTATATTAAACCCGTATATTTTCCCGTATATTTTCCCGTATATTAAACCCGTATGTTTTCCCGTATAATAAACCCTTATGTTTTCCCGTATTTTAAACCCGTATGTTTTCCCGTATATTAAACCCGTATATTTTCCGCTATATTAAACCCGTATAGTTTCCCGCATATTAAACCCGTATATTTTCCCCTATATAATACCCGTATATTTTCACCTATATTAAACCCGTATATTTTCTACAAAGGGTAGTCAAATAAAACGCGGTAAACCCAGTAAAAATATTTCCCAATTGATGTAAACGTTTCTTAGCAGTAAAATATAAATGTTATCATAAATTCACGCGAATTTATGTGTGTATGCGACATAATAATCATGTCTGTATGTAATAGAACCCAACTGTTCATCTGACGACTGCGAACACGTGCTTTTTAGGTTTAGGTACGTGTACTCACCTGAGCTGAAGGGCTGACGTCCCGGAGTGCATGGGTTTATATCAATTTCGCTGTTATTGCTTTCCTACCGTCAATTGGCTCGTGAAGAGGAAGTGACGCATCTTTAGACAACTTGTACATTTATAAGTTTGGGAAGATCGGGGGAATGAGAGCCAACTTTGGAACACTATTCAATCGTGTATAATATCAGGGATTTTCCCTTCGAGATCCAGGTGGCAGAACATCATTCAGTTCGCCCAAAGTTTCTAGACTATGATCACCCCACGAACTGGCCTCTGAGTTTCCTACTACATCAGGAATGACTCGCTCACATCCCGTTCAAGCGTCCATTGCAACGAATGAAAGTCCGACTGAAGTATGCAAATTATTTCACTCAGTATTTGAACCAGAGTTATTTGTGTGCAGAGTTGTTTTCAGCTTGAACAACGACGTTAATCAATAAATAACATACAGTAATAGCAAAAAAGTTTTTATCCTCATGCGTCGCATGAAGTAATTTGAAATCATTGTGAAATTTCGAGACTTTACGGGTAAGGGCAGCCTAATTTAAATAATGAACGTAAGTCTGAGGGATAAACAAAGCATCATTTAAGAAGAAACAAGTTTGATGAATATGAGCTTAAGGATGGTTTTGGTTTGAAATCGGAAAATTAAATCTCTTACGTAGTTAAAGGTTCAGTGTTCTGCTGCCAAGTGCTTTCGTCTGACGTCTGCTAACTGAAAAAAAGAAAACCGCTAAGAACTCGTGCATTGTGTGAAAACCTGAATGGATTATTCTTTGCAACGAGGTTTACAATAGACTGGTGCTCTGAAACGTGCGGAGAGTGAAGATTTTACTGCGAATTCTGGTCCGGCAACAATATTGAAGTACAAGATCAGTCAGTGAGGCACCTTCGAGGACTGGCCCTACAGAAGGACGAACGAACGCGGATTGAGACCTATGAAAATCCTGAGCATTATTTTACTGATACTCAAAAATCCCACGATAGAAGCATTTAGCTACGTTTGGATTCTGTAATATTAATCATTTTCGGAAGATAGTTTTGCTAAATTGATTTCGATAAAGTCAGTCTTTCGAATAACAAAAGTGTTACGCCATGCGAGAAGATTGCTGATCTAATCAGAACGTATGTGATCTAAATTTTAATCCCAGGCTCATAATAAATGCAGTACCCAAAAGTAACCAGAATTGTGTCGTATAATTTATTCAGTAATTGTTGCAAGTTTATAGTCTTGTCACCTTCGAAGTATTCTCCATTTAAAGCAACGCACCGGTCGAGACGTGTTTTCCACTTTTCAAAGCAGTCCTGGAATTCTTGTGAAGTTAAGTTTTTTCATGACTCCGTCATTTTCTTCTTAATCTCTTCAACATCTGTAAAACATTTTCCTTTGAGGACTTCCTTCATTTGGGGGAACAAAAAAGTCGCAGGGAGCGAGATCGGGGGGAAAGGAAAGAAAGAAAGAAAGAAAAAAAAGAAAGAAAGAAGGAAAGAAGGAAAGAAAGAAAAATAGTTTATTCCAAAGTTGGTCACGTACAAAGTATACACCGTTTGGTTTTCAGTTAGTACAATTCTAAAATTAGGGAGAGTGGGTAAGTGGGGTCATGCCATTCTTGGTCAAAAACTGTCCCACACTCATGACGGTGTGCACCAGCGGCAATGTGCCAGCGCATGTTCGAAACATTACATTTACCAGTAATTTATTGACTTGAAATTTGATGTAATATTAAACTTTTTCTTCACTCCATCGACTTGGTGCAAGCTCAGTCTTTACCAATCGAAATTACTATAAAATTATACCTAAGTACAGCTTAGCCTGCATTAAAAAACAATAGTTTCACTATCGTCCCAAAACAATGGTTGAAGCCAGCGGAGACAGCAGGTGGAGCAGTGCCCTGCACTGATCAAGTAACTCGCCGGCCGCAGCCTGCCTGGCGCGCAGTCCAAATCGATGAAGCAGAAACATTTTCTACACCACATTTAATTACACCCACAATAGCCAGCTCTTGTTTTTTCTTTTCATAGTCAGTTTTTTTTTTTAACAAAGTTCTACTCGTCTTTTGTATGAAATTGTCGGGACGATATCTCGTATCTTTCAATTTTGATATTCAGCAGTGAGGAAGTTATGCAGTGCAAGACATAAGAAAATGTCTGACAATGTTAAGTAGTTAGGGTATGAAACATTTCTCTCAACATTTCTGATAATTTGTACATTAGGAATGGTGTTTATCAAATAATTTCGTCACTTTACTGTCAGTGTTGTCCCTCCTTAAAGTTATAATTTCATCTTGTAGCCTGCAAGCTCTGCGTTACCGTAGTGGAAATCGACAATTTTCTGCTTATGCTAATTTTGGAAGCTGTACGTTTTCCCAAATAAATGAAGAGAGAAAAGTATTTTTGGAATTTGTTTCCCTATTTTTCAGTAGGAGCTTGTTCGAAGTTAAAATTTTCTAGACTTATCCTTATGCAATAATCGCACCTTTTCTGATGGAAATAAGTTTTAAGCTTTAGCTCTTGTAAGATTCAATTGAAGGTGCTTTTTCTACCATATTTTCTGCTATTTTCTCTTACATATTTTTGTTAACTATTTTCCTTCATACTTCGTCGCTTGTGATAACTTGGACACTTGTCTTCGCAGTAGAAAATTATTTGAATGTATCGTTTGATTTTTTTCTTTTTCTTCAGTAATTACGCACCACAATGTTCAAATGGGCTAATTATGCATTTCCTAAGACAACTTACAGGTAAAAAAAGGATCGTAGCGAGTCATGAAACTAAAACTTACTTCTTACCAGGATGAAGAAGTTGAGCTGAGAGCAGTTAGATTTTCAGCTCAGATTACTTTTGAGTGGGAGCTATTTGCGACTTCTTGTCAGGAATCCACACGCACTTTCCTAACTAAACAATTACGCGACTTGGTCGTGGCCATTAAGAAGTTGTGCCTCACAAAATGAGGTTTTATCCCGACAAAAGGAACACGTTTGTTAAATTCTGATCTCTAAATACTTTCGAACTATTTATGCGCTGAAAAGCTATAAAAATGAAAACTACGAAATTGAACGAATCGCTCACTAAACACCCACAAAACTTTGATATTGTATATGTGCGCAATTTGTCAAACTAGACGTTATAGTGAAACAGGCAGCACTCAACTTAAAATTTCGAGCTTCGTTAAATTTAAAAAAAATATTTGCACAGGATTAATTTGAAAGTCCTAGTAAAATATGGAGTTAGCAAACGTATCGAATTATAACATAGAAGAAATGCAAGTGAAGCAGTATCTTCATGTGAGAGTGTAATGAACTCGGTATGTTTAACCTGTTAACGGTCACCGCCCACAAGGCCGGTGTTGCGTTCACACGGTATATGTAATCGACGGCGACCGTGTGAATGCAACACCTACGTGGACATCATATGATGTCAATACCCATTAACAGGTTAAAAAGTATTTTGAACTATGTAAATATTCAGTCTGAATAAACTCGCGACTGCACTGGAGCGACGTGGTGGCAGTGCAACCACAGTTCTATAACATGAAACTAAAAACCTATTACTATCTCGTTACTGTTAATATCTATGTGTTTTACAGTGTGCTCGTGGCATTTGTGTAGCTTTCATGTGAATCGCTGAGAGAATCAATTCAAGAGAGCCGTCGCTTGTGAGGACAGGTTGACTGTGTGATCCACACGGTTTCCAATATTCATGTTCCGAGGACCGTGAATTTCAATATTTGAGTATTAAAATGAACTATTAACCATATGGTCTATGCATCAATTCATGAATGATTGGCAGCGACGAGCGGTTCCCTCCGCATATTCTGTGAAGCGTTAGGAATGATCTGGGTTCGGAGAGATGAGCTAGCGCGGGGAAGTGTGAAAACATCGTCAGCGAATATTTCTCATTACCAAAATGGCCAATTACAATCACAAATCCAATCCATATTGCATCAAGCACAGCGTCGGGCTAATTTCTCGGAGCAAATGAGACCAAAATTGAGCAGTAACATAGCTCGTAAAATTCAACAATTGATATGGCAATACCAACTCACTGATTTGTACTTAGCAATTTCACGCCTTTTTTGGAGATGAGAAAATGACGCCGATGAGAAAATAGTTCACGCAACATTATGGCTAATGAGGTGATATGCCAGCTCAAATTTTGATGCAATATGCAAATGAGATGCATATGTTTGTCCGCAATTGCCGGCGCTTTACCCAACTAAACTGAATATATCTAACAGAGAATAAATGGAGAATGACTTACATATATTTGGAAGATCGGGGTAATGTATGATAGAACAATGGTGATAGAGCACTGACTTTATTACTGAACCAGTTTTATTACGTATTACACAACAATTGGTTGTCCTTTGTGAAATTGAACTCTTTCATGTTTTCTTCACCATTTATTGTCAGCGCGAGCTCGTCAAACTTGGATGAGAAAAAATAGGAATACTTTAACAGTTACTGTACATAACCATTTTACTTGCGTCCATTCTGTATTGTTAGACACTAAGGCACTCTACGGGTGCAGTACGTTCCTGCCCACTTCTTTGGGGAAGCATATCGACTGAGCGACAAAGTCGAGGCGAAGGGGTTTGCTTCTTCCATATTCGGTTACCTTTCGTAATGCCGTAATGCCGTAAGTCGCAAGGCAGCGATAGCCCTATTCTCGATGTTACATTCCTCTCGATGCTTGGTGCCTTGCCTTCAACGTTAGTAGCAGCCTCTTCCTCTCCTTTTGAACTGTACATATATTNCGTACATGCATATGTACGGGGACTCATTATTGTCAGAATGAAACAGTCACGATGCAAGTCTCATAGAAATTGTAAGCTCTCACGTCATTTTTATTTAATCTCTGACATTTATAGTGCCACTTCAGTTTAGGGGTCAATGGGTAAATTAAGAGCTAATTAGGGCAAATATCACAAATATATCGACTCGTGCGCAAGGATTCGATTCAAAATTTCATTCCTTTATAATATCTACATTTTACATTTAATTTTGCGTACCATAAATACGTCTTTTCTTTTCAACGATTTCGTTTCTTAAAGCCGTACACTTGATGGAATCTGTCACCTTTGTGCGAACTTGGAGGGAGAAAGTCTGCTTATGAATTTACATATCACTTTGAATCTAAAAAACTTTATTCAGAAATAATATATTTGTGTCCGTCTCTCTAAAGGACAAAGTATAAATTTTATAGTTCCGAAGCAACATTGAACTTGCCTCGGATATTCTTCAATATTTTTTGTTTTACATCATTAACACTGAATTTCCAAAAATGGACCCTGACTGAAATAAGATAATTTTTCGGTATTCTGCTCACCGTCATTCACTACAGACAAGACTCTAAACTTTAAATTACTGTTAAAATTTCCCATCTTGGACAACAGAGGCGTGACGTGGGATGAGAGAAGCACGTTTTTTTTCTACTACCTCCAAACCTACAGCTGTTTATTTTATTGAAATTATACTAAAAAGTAAGAATTTCATCATGTTTTTAGCCTATACCTCTCTTGAATCAATTATCTTTCCTGACGGCTGCTACCGTTGATGGTTGTAGTTAACGTTTATCTAAAGAAGTGCGTGCATGCCGAAGTCGTGTTCTTTTTCGACTATTTGGTCACCCCCTGATAACGGTCACCGCCCAGGTGACCGGCGGTGCCGGGGCCGGCGGTGCATTCACACGGTATGTGTAATCGACAGCGACCGTGTGAATGCAACAACCAAGCGGACATCATATGATGTCGATACCCGTTAATAGGTTAAAAACAGGAGATAATTATTTCTATTTACGTGTTCGTTCAAGCATTTTAATTGTATCATACAACGGTAAAAATTAATCTTGCTTATATCTCACAAGAGTGAAGATCCACAGGAAGCTGACGTTCGGGATCGACCGCAAAAAAAATATAAAAATATGAGCAATATAAGAGCAAGTTAATTATGATGAGCAATTACGATTCTTGTCACAAAAATGATGCATTTCACATCGTTTGGAAGATAAACTCCGTACCATAGAACCATCACATTTGATTAAAAAGGAATAAATTTCCTGAATCAAGTGGGAAATTTTAAATAGAAAGATGGCAACTGTTGAAGCTGTGGAATCATAATTTAAATACCTTGTACTACCCAGTAGACTTTTAGAATTGTTATTAAAGATTCAGTTTGAATAAGGCAGCAATATAGCATATCGGTGGTGTTAAACTGTCTCACGTATTTGTGGTGATGAATAAGATTGGAATTGAAATCACTTTAAATATATAAATCATAATAACAATAATGATTGAATTTAAAAGATTTTTCTAACTTCTAAAGACACTAAGACAGTTATTAGTCAACATTTGTAAAATTATCCGAGAATAAATCATTGAAATTGTAAGTATCTTTGTATTAAAATTCTCGACAGCGTTTCGGTCCGAAACATTGGTCATCATCAGGTCTTTAAAATTCTAGCCATCAATGAAAATAAACCAGTTTATTCTATCAATTATCTTCAAGCACAATAAGAATGAAAATTGTCTATATTGAACGAAGAGGTAAATCCCAATATTACGATATCACAACTTTCACTTCGTACATTATAGAAAATTTGAAACTGCAATAAAAAGAGGCGTCACAAAACAGCCAGCCTTCACTCAACACAAACACATTCGAAGTGAAGGCTACCGGTTGGCGCGGTCTTTTTATGGGTAACTGTTCCGGAATGTTCCAGGTGGCTAAAGTTTCAGAATATTGAAGCCTTGGTCTCGGTCATATTTCACATTCATGTATGGATTTTGTTTAATGCTTATTGCTTCACCTATTTTGAGGTCCATTATATTCCAATGGCTGAAAATAAGAGCGATATTATTAATTAAAGTATCTACTGAGGGGGTATTCATATGATGTTCCCATGAATAGTAAGATTTTATGCTGTTGATGGTAACGTGACTGACGATAATCCGTTAAAGTTCTATGCAGAGTCGACAAAACTGCAACGTACATCTCTGATCGGAGAACACTCACCAATACTTATTCGTTCAGAAGCTCCTTTGACAAGAGCAGCACTCAATTCACGTCGCAAAGATCCGTCAATGCACACCGATATTTGAGTGCTTCTTTTGTCAACGGAGAATCTGAACGAATGAATAGATTTTTTTGACCTTACTCCATCTAATTTGGTCTTAAATCAGGAAATACGTCGAAAATAAATTATCTAGCGTCAAGGATTGCAGAGAGACTGGAGAAACTAGCGATTGTGTACTGCATGTTCCATGTACTTTTTGTGATCAAATTTACATTGGGGAAACTCCACACAGCTTAGAAACATGCCTACATGAACATAAAAATCCCGTATCTTAAAACAAACTCAACTCATTGATTAACCATGTATGAAAACAGGGCACAACATTTAGTGGAATCAGGGGGAAATTTGAGCAAAATGCAATAGACTAAACAAAAGAAAATATCTCGAAGTCAATTGCACACGATCAAAAAGTAATGCCTTCAATCTTGCTGTCACAATACCCGACGTATACCAACCGGTTATCCTGTTTTTCTCTTTCAGTTATGATTCCCATGAACCTGATTAAATTAATAATATACGGTACATATACCACAAAATTTCCTTCATCATAAATACGTCAATTGTAGCCTCTAGTAGTTCTGTTTCAACACTGCACCCCTTAACAACGAGTTCTGTGAAAGCGCTCAAGCGCTCGGCTCGGAAATAAAGTTCAGAAGACTTTTAAATAATTTTTTTTCATAATATAGAACCACATGGCGTAGAGACTCTGCTGGGCAGCCCAGCCAGGCCTGCGTGGCTGCAACTTGGTCATGGAGAGCAGGAGTTCTCGGTGCAGGAGCATGTCAGGGCTTTGGCAGCGCTGCTTCTGTTCAACGATAGCTGCTCCAAACTGGACATATCTACGCCGCCGCTCCGCAGTTTAGCTCCACAGATCACCGCGAAAACGGAAGTGGTCCCTAGGGGCCCGGTCACAATCCCGAACGCGATTTTTTAACTGCATGGTGTTGTTCCATTAGCTATTTCCGTAGTATAATTAGATCATGCGAGTATGTTGCTCTATTGATTACTTCAGTAGCATAATTAAATCATACGAGTTTTTTATTCCGTTAATTAATTTCGTAGCATAATTAGATCATGCAAGTGCGTTGTTCCATTAGTTTTTTCTGCAGCATGAGTAGATCCATCTGATATACTTAGGTAGTCAAACTATCGTAGATATATTTCAATCTAAAGTTGAACAATTGGTTTTTCATATACTATCTCGTAAATTTTACAAATATCTTTTTAATTCATACATGTAATGCTATTTTATGTTATCCGTGATCTGAATGCTGACCACCATCATGAGCTGACATTTTCTAGTCAAGAATTTCACAGAATATACGGAGAGAAATATATATCCCTTGATATTCTAGTATTTTTTATTGAGTATAGTCATTTAGACTGTTTTTGTCTAGAGGATCAATCAAAAGTGAAGGTTTATGTGAACTCTGCAACGCTTTTTACCATCTTGTTTCCTTTTGAGAACAACATTTATTTCTCTTGCGTAAGATCCTCCTAAATCTAGCGAGCTTTCGCTTTTTAGGTTGGGTCATTCTCTTCATTTACATTTAAAATCATCCCGTGAAATACATGAACAAATGCTAGAGAAGAAATACATGCGAGTTGCTCTGAAAATGCTCTTGTTTGGTTAAAATTCTGTCTTCAGATCGAGATTGTACAAAGCACTTGTTTCATGTGCTTTTCAAAGTGTGGTAAATTTCCGGTAAATTATAAGCAGTTTTAGGAGAAGAGCGTACAAAACTCTTCAGAGAAAATAATTAGAGACCTAATTATAATTAGGTCCGTCGTCGAGACGCGCGTGTATCGTGCACTCAACTCATTGTTAGCTTGGTCAGCATCAGTAAGAGTAGGCCAGAAAATACAGCTTTAGATTTTTCTTATTTTCATTTTGATTGAACTCTAGCTGTATACTCGCGCACTAATAAAATATCCAAATTAAATCAAGTGAGTAAAAATCCTCGTTGCTTCAGTGTAGTTTTTTCCCAGAGGTTCATGCAGGAATGCTGGAGTCAGCAACAGTTGCTCACACGCGTGCCCGTTCGACAGCTAATTAATTCACAAGCACTCAGGATTCTCGTATAACCACTTACGTAGTTTTAATTCCCTGTCCTGATAGGAAGGTTAGAACCGAAAACCACCGAGCTCCCTCGTACGCAGACCTAATGTTTGACATGACTTTCTCTCTCACAGTGCCATGTATGAGAATAGACTACATACTGCGCTTGTATGCATTTATGGATATATGTATGTATGTATGTGTGTATGTATGTATGTATGTATATATGTTATTGGATTTCGAGTCAACCTTGAGGCTTGGATATGTTCAAGTGCTGGCTTGACTGTTACAGTCTTTGAGTCAGTACGATAAAAAACGACATTATTGTACAATATTTTCCTCTAATAACCAGAAATTGACCTGCCTCTTGCCTCTTGAAGTGATGTGTCGCATTGACCTGCCTCTTGCCTCTTGAAGTGATGTGTCGCATTCTCGAGCAATGGCACGAAAAGAGAAAATTTTTTTTGATGGAATGCCTGCCAGTCTACACAGACTTGAGAACAGTCAGGAATGATGGCAGGTATGCAGTTCCTTCATCCTCAAAACCAAGAACTTTCTTCAATAATAGTATTCCCAATAAATTTTTACGGTAACAGTCTCGTTTGTTATGGATCATCGAATTAAAAGTCTCTTAGATAATTGACAATACTAATTCAGTATGAAAACAAAATTCAACGAATTGGGCTCATCACGACGAAATGAATGCGAAGAAAAAGTATTGACCCCTTGAGGAACCCATCGCTCTAATGGAAGTCGCAGTACTCGGAGATAAGAGGATGCAAAAATGTTCAGAAATCCACGGTTTGTGTAGTACAGCATGGCATCCGACGCTGCTCTCAAGAAAGGGCTTAAAAATTTATCTCGTGAGTCAGAAGTAGAATAAATACTGTACACACATTATTCTCAGCTCGAAAATTTTTGTTTCGTTCTATATTCATTTAAATCAGTGTGATAGGAATATTACACAGAGCAGCATGACTCGAGGAAACATTGAAAGAGTCTTTTCCTGTTTGTAAAATGTGTGAACAGGGAAACTGAATTGTAATTATTGACAATTTTTCTATATTTTAACGTCGTTCTCCAGCTATTTCATTTCTTGCATGTTTTTTGCCAAAATTATCGATGCATTCAATTTCTTTGCCAGACTTGTTGATGTCTTTTTATCAAATCATTAATGGGTTTCGAAGAGAAAAACAGAAACGAAATTTATTAACATTTCACAGGTATATTTTGCTCTTAACTCAAATGTTTAACAATAAAAGTCATCCAAGATTCACTAGAGTAATTTTAAAATTAAACACCTTTATACTATAAACTTATGAGAATATAATGCACAGCTTGATCATACAAAACTATTGTTACAGCATTTGACTTACATTTATCTTTAGTCAATCTTCGTAATAATATACACACAATTTTTACGAATTAGTCTCTAAGAAAATTGTTCATCCACCTACTATCAATGTTCATTCACGGTCAATGCACGCACTCGAGCAATTCTGTGAGTTGTGTCAGCGCGTGTTGCTGTGGTGTAGGTCACTGAACACGTCTGACACTAGCAGCGTTTCAGTCGTGTTAGCGCGTGATGCTGTGGTGTAGGTCACTATACACGTCTGACACTAGCAGCGTCTTAGTCGTGTTAGCGTGTGTTGCTGTGGTGTAGGCCACTGCGCACGTCGTCGTTGTCGTAGAGATCCATTTGACCGAGAAAGTACCAGACGCCGAGGTGGAAATGAAAGAATTTACCCTGTTCAGAGCAGATAGACTATAGGGCATAAAGAAAGGTGGAG